>JASDQU010104486.1:163793-183915 GCA_032191745.1 Picea mariana | reverse complement strand
AAGAAGATCACCAAAAAATGTTTACAAAAAAAAAAAAAAAAATGTACATCAATGATAAATGGGAAATTATGTAGCACTAGGAAAACATAGTCCCCCAAGACTAGGAGATGCATGAGGATGAAGAGGATAAATAGAACCAAATCCAAATGCATCAAAGTTCCATCAAGATCCACCATATTTCAAAGAAAAGCACAAATGTAACAACCCTAATTAATTCTTTAATTATCATGATTAATAAATATTAGTTTAATGAATTATTAAAATATATTTTTTTAAGACTTTATTATAATATAATTGTTATTGGTAGTGGAACCAATTTATGGGAGGGATAAGGTGGTTGAGTGATTAATGAGGGGAAGGCAGTTGGATAAGGGAGGAGATGGAAGATAAGGGGGGGCGGGGGGGAGGAGACTCGGGAAGGAGAGCTCTTTTTGGTTGAGATAGATTTTTAATTTATGGGAGGGTGAGAAATTTGGAGAGGGAGAAGGTGAAGGGAGGAAACAGTTTGGGCTACATCTCTTTTGCTTACAGTTTGCTTGAGGACTCTCACAGGAGCATGTGTTGCTAGAAATTTTGGGCTCGAGGGCCAGGAAACCGTAAGGATTCTTGGGGCTAGGGAGCTGGAGAGGTTGTTCCTAGTTGGCTGGGAGGTTACTCAGTTTGGGCAGGATTCATCAGCTTCAGATTCAACATCAAGTTGAGGTAAATACCTCATGCTCATTATTATGTTGTTGTTGTTCATTATTATCATTATTATGTTGTTGTTGTTCATTTTTATGTTGTTCATTTTTATGTTGAACATTATTATTATGTTGAACATTGTTATTATGCTGGAACAGTAAATAAAGGAGTAAATAAGATAGAATTTCTATATTTATTTTTATTTTTATGAGTCTCTGTATGCAAAGAGCCTTACAAATGGTATCAGAGCCCTAGTTTAAAAATTGGGGCCTAGGCCTACTAGGATAATTGCTATGCCTTATGATCCTTAAACAACCATGAAAACCTGGGCATGCAACCTTGAAACCCTTACATCCCTTTAACAACAACAACAAAAAGTAACCTACATCCCTTTAACAACCAAAAATAACCCAGAAAACCTTAGAAATTGTTGTAAGATGGAGTAGGTGATACAAAAGAACCCCAAAATGCCTATGAATGTTTTGGAACTTGTTAATCTATGAAAACCAACACATGTTCACCTGCGAACCTGTAAGAAGCCTCACTTGTAAAAAGGGCACAAAAAAAATTTAACTAAGCATGACCTCTATAAAAGAGGTAGAAAATATATATATATTTTTTTTTATAAAAGATAGATGAGCTATTTCTTTAACAAAAATTTTGTGGCATGATGAAATAAAAATAAAAACTATTATATATATCTACTTAATTTTTTATTATTATTACTTACATTTCTAAATAAATTGGGTATTATAATGTATGCTAGTGAAAATAAAAGCAATTTTAAAGAGGGTATTTAAATAAAATATAAAAAAAGGGTTAAAAAAAAAACAAACAAACAAACAAACAAAAAAACCTGCAAACCCTAACCGTGGGCAAAGAAGGGAGCATGTCTCCTTCTTACCATTGGCCACACCCTACCATGACATTTCCTGCAGGCTTGCAGTCATGGATGTGAATCCCGTGAATGATAATGTGGGTTATGTATTGTACCGTAATGCAGGCACCGTTGGCAATGTGGAAATTAGCGCCTCTTCCGTCGATTGTCTTGTAACTATTCATGATAAGTGTTGGGTATGTGTTATATTCTTTGCATGTGTGTGTGTGTGGGTGCGTCAAATACGACAACTACGTCTAACGATCCCTTCACCTAGGGCTTTGTCGTGTGCACCAGGCGCTTTCCTAGGGGGATCCCAGGGGGGGTAGGTATGCCCCCCCCTAGTTACACGCAATGTTCGGCATCGTGTGGTAGCCCGAGGCCGACGGGGTTCGGGGCAGTGCCCCGAAATTTGTTTTGGGTGGTTTTTTGCTATTTTTAGCGGATTTTGCTATTTTTAGCTGATTTGTAAATTAATCCCAGATTAAGGGATTAGGGTTTTGGTATCTACGGAATACCTAAAAACATTGTATATATTGTATGGTGAATGGTGAAATTCGATATAATGAAAATAAGAAAGGTTTTCCCGATTGAGGGTTTCCGGTAAAAATCTTTGTGTACTCTGTGTATGAGCTATTGATTAATTTATGTATTGCTTAAGAATCTATATGCATTGCTTTACTTCATAGGTTTAAAACTTACAATAAGCTCTTCCTTGAGCTGGATGACCATATCTCTCTAGAAAATGATCCACAGAGACTCAGTTTGAATAACAACATAGCGCAGGGTGCCCGTCCGGGAATTAATTTCATCGTAGTCATTGGGATCTGTGACAACATAAAACCTCCCATTCTTCCCTCCAATGGAATTCCTGCTGAACCCAATGGTGCAGTCTGCGAGCTTCTGTCGATTGCTTACCCAATCTGGATTGTAGCGCTAGCAGTCGTCGATGGGGTTCCCTATTCCGCAAGACAAATAACTTAGTGCCCTCCTCGAATTGTTAATGCTCCTCACATCATGCCATAATTCAACATACAAAGCCAAGCGTAGCGCAAGCGCCAAGCACTTCCAAACCAACAAAAAGCCACAACATTGAGCGCCATTTACGTACCACAAGCATACATGTTGAAGCCCAAACACCAAGCACAAGGAGGAGAGCCCACGTGTTCAATTTCATGCACTACGCATCACAGCCTAGCGCCCAAGGGAGAATCCCATAAACCAAAATACAAGCTAGCGCCAAACACAAGCACAAGAAAAAAATATTGGGTACATGCCCAATCTCTAAATATTTGAGCTAAGTTATTGTCGCTAAGCCAACGCACCTGCATCAACACATAATTCAAAGGCCAACATCCAAGTGTCAGTACAAGGTTACATGGAGGAGAAACCCACAAGGAGTCATAATGTGCTCAACGCGTCCGACCGAGACCATTTACCCAAGCCACAAGCTAGAAGAGGAGAGCTCGCAAAGGACGCCCATAAGGGGCGACCGCACCAGCACCTCCTCTATGCATGGCTCCTCTGCCGCCAAGATCGAGAGGGAAGGGGGATGAGGAAGGAGCATTATGCAGAGTGGGAAGGAGGGTTATGCGAGCTAGAGTCAGGATGTAGGGTTTTGGGTAGTGAGAGTCGGGGGGGGCACGTAGGCCTCATGCGAGAACCCACGATGCCCAAATTTTTTCATTACTATAGATTATTTCAATTAATTATTGTTTTAATTTAATTATTTAATTATTTTAATTTTAAAAGTTTAAATGTTTTAATTTAGTTTAAAATTTAATTAATTTAAATATGTATTTTGTTTTAATTTGGTTTAAAATTTTAATTTGAATTATTTCACTTAATTAAGTGGTTAATTAAAGTATGTAGGTACTTAGTATTAATTAATGTTAATATGTGATTAATAATATGAGTAATTAATTAAGTGATTAATTAATGTTAATATGTACATGATTAGGATACTAATAATAATATTAAATTTTGGATTAGATTGGATATGTTGATTAATACTATTGAAACTTAGGTTAAATTTTAGTCTAGGTTAGTAGGTTTATAATAATTAATCAACATTATGTTCAAGATCACATTAACTAGTTTTAAAAGAAATTTTTGGATAGAAAGGGGGAGGGGGCTTCATGCACGCTAAGAAGGTAAGTTAGAGAAATTAGCGAGTGTGGTACAGTGCTAGCGTAGCTAGCAAGGTGAGAGAGTCAGTAGTTTTCTTAGGCAAAGACATTGAGCTTAGATGCTTTAACCCTAACCTAGACACTTACCCTAAAGAGAGTAACGTATGTTTACAAACAAGTAAAAAAAAACTTGCGCCTAACCCTATGTTTACAAGTATAAGTTGCGTGAATGTGAACTGCCTTAGACTCTTCCCTCATGAGCATTTGGTTTGATGCATATTCAATTATACAGGATGGTTAGGACTCGGGGAAATCGATGCCGAGGGGCATCATCACAAGGACTTCCAACATCGGCGTTGCCACCACCACCACCTGAATTAGCTCTCATTTTGTGCTCTTTGGAGGCTCTTAATGAGACTTTAAAGGGGTGCCAGCCAGCAAGGGTTGAAGTGTAACCCCCACCATCTGGAGTGGGTAACCCTGAAGCGTCGATGGATTCAGGGGGAGGGCCTCCACCCGAGGACATCACTAGAGAACTGCATAAGATCAAACTTCCAGAGTTTGTCAGGGGTCATGCCAGTGAACATGTAGAGGCATGGTTGGAAGGAATGACACGATGTTTCTCCTTAAGAGACTATGCTTCCAAATCAAATGCGAAAATAGCGATATTTCAATTGAGGGACAGTGCCTTGAACTGGTGGGGAAACCTGGAGAGGCAGTTGCACCTTACCCCAGACACCATATCATGGGAASTTTTTAAGGAAAGGTTCTGAAGGAAATATTTGTTGGCTTACTATGAGGAACAACAGGTGGGAGCATTTCATGCTCTAGTACAGGGAAACAGGATCATGGAAGAGTATGAGATCAGGTTCATGGAGTTGGTAAAATRTGTTTCGTACATGGATAATGATCAACGACAGGAAGAATGATTTGTCTATGGGTTAAACCCTAAGATAAGGGCCATGATACGGATGTGGAATCCATCGTAAGTAGCGGAAGCAGTTGAAAATGCATGTTATGTAGAGGAACATATGAGCTTAAATGGAGGTATGAGATCGACCTTTCCACATCATCCTGGATTCATGGGGAAGGCCCCTAGGACCTTCTCCAGGGGAGGGAGCTCTAGGCCACCTCCTTATGGTAATAGATTCACACCAAGGACAGTTGCCACATGTATTTCAATGGCAGCGAGTGCAACATCCCACTCATCACCAACGATGCAAGCAGTTCCACGACCTTCTCAGGGAGCAGCAAGTAGGGGCAGGAGCTCCAGGGGAAGGAATTCATTTTAGAGACCGCCACAGAGCAGTGCGCAGGTTCCATCTCGTGTTACATGTTGGGGATGTGGAGGACCCCATTACCAGCGTGACTGCCCAGAGTTGCAAGCAGGATTTGTGCATAGAGAAGGAAAAGCCCCGATGGGAAGAGTAAGTGGTAGCCACCAGATTTATGAAGTGGTTAATAATTGCCAGGCAGAACATCAATCCATGGTGGTGGAGTCATCAGGTATGATAAATCATGTCAATGTTAAAATTTATTTGATTCTGGTGCTACAGATAGTTTCATTTCACCATCTGCATTAGAAAAGAGTGTGTTGGTAGCCTACGAGAACGATGAATTTAAACAAGTCGAGATGGCTTTGGGGGAAAAAAACGCAGTAGGACCTAGCGTTGATAATTTTCTAGTAGACCTGGGAGTTTGTACAACCAAGTTAAAGGTATACATCATTGCTCTCGGGACATATGACCTAATCATTGGAATGGATTGGCTAGAATCCCATCAAGCTATGGTAGATTGTTTCGCAAAAAGGGTGCTTTGTGTTGACGATGAAGGAAGGCCAGTAGAGATCCACGGTGTACAGAGAAAGGTGTCTCTACGCTTTATCTCGACTATGAAGGTTAAATGGTGCATGAGGCAAGGGTGTCGAATATATATAGTGGAAGCAGTGAATGAAAGGAAAGGACCCTCCTTGGATCAGTACCTAGTATTGTCGGAGTTGAAGGATGTTTTTTTGAAAGAGTTGTCAAGGTTACCTCCTGAGAGGGAGCTTGATTTTACTATTGAGCTAAAACCTGGTGTAGATCCAATTTCCAAGACTCTGTATAGGATGACAGTGCCATAACTTTGTGAGTTGCAGATGTAGTTGAAATAGCTACTCAACTTAGGTCTAATAAGGCCTAGTGTCTCTCCTTGGGGTGCACCAGCAATTTTTGTGAAGAAGAAGGATGGTTCCTTACGACTGTGCATAGATTACAGGGACTTGAACCATGCTACAGTGAAAAATAGGTACCCAATGCCACAAATAGATGATCTCTTTGATCAGATGAAAGGAGCAGTGGTATTCTAAAAAATTGATTTGTGATCAGGGTATCACCAGTTAAGGATTAAGGAAGGTGATATTCCTAAAACTGGCTTTCAAACTCGGTTTGGGCATTACGAGTTCATTGTAGTACCTTTCGATTTGACCAATGAGCCAGCAGTATTCATGAGCCTCATGAATGGTGTATTCCGAAAGTACTTAGACCACTTTGTATAGGTCTTTCTAGATGATATCCTCATTTATTCCAAGAACAAAGGAGAAAATGAGGAACACTTGCGAGTGGTGTTGTCATGCCTTAGAGAGAAAAAATTGTATGGAAATTTGTTGAAGTGTTCCTTCTTCCAGAAATAAATTCACTATTTAGGTCATATCATTTACGATGAAGGAATCTATGTGGACCCAGAAAAGGTAAAGGCCATTATGGAATGGCCAATGCCGAAAAATGCTCATGAGGTAAGAAGTTTCATGGGGCTAGCAGGTTATTGCTGGAGATTTGTGGAAGGGTTCTCTAAAATAGCGAAACTCATCACCACTCTACAATGAAAGGGGGTCAGGTATGAATGGACAGAAGAATGTGATAGTGCATTCATTGAGCTTAAGAGGTTACTAACTAGTGCACCAATTCTACGAGTGTCGTATATGGAAAAGAACTTCACAGTCTTCACGGATGCCTCGAAGCAAGGGTTGGGGGTCGTGCTAATGAAGGATGGAGGAATGATAGTGTATGCATCAAGGAAGTTAAAGAAACATGAGGATATTTATGCTACTCATGATTTAGAGTTGGCAGTTGTAATGCTAGCTATGAAACTTTGGAGGCACTATCTAGTGGGGCGAAACTTTGAGCTCAAAACAGACCTTGAAAGTTTAAAAATTCTCTTCACTCAAAGGGATGTTAATGCCAAGCAGAGGCGATGGAGTGATTTTATGAGTGAGTACTATTTTGGTATTTCGAACATCAAGGGAAAATAAAATATGGTCATGGATGCCTTGAGTAGGAGACCACGTGTCTTCTCCTTGGTACCCTTAAAATTCGATCTGAGGGAGTGTGTGTTGATGCAACTCGTTGGAGATAGTTTGTATTTAAAGGTTACTTCAACCCTCCAGAGTGGGAGGCAATTAGATCCAAATTATGAAGGATATTGCCTAGAAGCAGATGGATTATTAAGATATCAAGGAAGGATGTACATTCCCGAAGGTGGGGATATTCGAAGCATCATACTGAAGGAAGCCCATAGAGCACTTTATTGTGCACATCCGGGTGTGAAGAAAATGTACACAGACTTGAAGAAGCTTTTCTTCTGGGTAGGCATGAAGCACAATGTATTCCATTTCGTTGCCAAGTGCCTAGAGTGTCAACAAGTGAAAGCTGACCACCACCACCCAGAAGGTCTCCTACAACCACATGATGTTCCTATGTCCAAGTGGGAAGTCGTTTCTATGGATTTTGTTGTGGAGTTTCCACTCACATCTCATAGATACAATTTCATTCTTTTGATAGTTGATAAGTTGACCAAGAGTGCTCATTTTATTCTGGTTAGAGACACTTACGATGTCACCGATGTGGCTCGTGTGTTTGTAAGTGAGTTCATCTATTTGCACAAGATACCCAAGAAGATCATTTTAGATAGGGACTCCAAATTCACTTCAAGGTTTTGGACAAGTTTGTAGTCAGCGTTGGGGACACACTTGAACTTAAGTAGAGCTTATCATCCTGAAACAGATGGGAAAACTGAGAGAGTAAATCAGGTCTTGGAAGACATGCTTAGGATGTATGTTATGGATAATCAAACCCATTGGGAGAAGTACCTACCTTTGGTAGCATTCGCCTACAATAACAGTTTTCATAGCTCCATCGGAATGCCACCCTACGAAGCTCTGTATGGAAGGCCATTGTTAGGGTCCTAACCCACACATAGGTAGAACAATATATTTGGATGTAATAAAGGTCAATATTAATAAGGCCTTTCAATAAAATAGAATAAGGCGCATGTAAGAAGACCTAATAGAAGCTTCCACTTCTAGAAGGATCTTCCTCTAGATGCTTCTTTTTAGTATAAATAGGAGTTGAGGGTATGAGAACCCTAACTTGGATATTATTGTAATAGAGCTCTGTTGAACTGGAGGTTGCGTCCTTGAAGAGGCCCGTGAACATTGCTTTTCGATTCAAAGTGTTATTTATGTTATTATTCTCTTATCATTTCAGTGCTATTGTGGTGAATGTTCTGGTTATATTGTTGTTATTATGCCATTCTAGCATTTTATTTATGTTCTGCATACATTTTATATCTGGTATATCACAAGTGGTATCAGAGCACTTTCCTCAGCAGAAAGCGTGGGTTAAATTTTTTTTTTCAGGGTAGAGACGTATTCCGGCGTCTTTAAGCCACAAAGATCTGTCCTTACACACATAAACCCGCGGTTGAGGGATTCATACACGTAGGAAATACAAGTGGTACTTAAGCGCACATCTGTTGGCCACCCTTGTAACCCATGTTGGTACCCCTTCGAGTGGTAGCGCATCTGACAGCACCTGTGTACAGATCAACCTAGATTACCTAATCCCTCTTTAGATAAACCGATCAGTCGCCTCACTGCTATAGTGTCACCGATAATAACACTTAGGAAAATACTCTCTAGTACCTGGGTAGTCGATTAGTACGGCTAAGGGTATGGTATATCCTCCTTAGTTAGTGCCCTGAGATATTGGGACGAGTACTACTATTTTACCTTGCATGTATATTAGAGAGCTATAACACAGGGCAAACCCTTGTCTGTAGAACCCTTGAATACCTAACCCTTGGGGACAAAAACATAAACAAATTAAAACAGACAAGATCTATTGTCACGCAACTGTGTTCGGGTTGCCAAGTAAATACGCATTTCTTTCTGGTTAAGCATTTGGGAATTTTCTATCTGCAGTATTCTTCAAATCGGAGTATAACTCTGCAGGTGTAAAAAAAAAATGTATGGAAAATTTTTCACCATTATTTGAGACCTATTCCATTGGATTCATCTCTTCTCCCTTATCAAATTCATCCATATCATTTTTCAACAAAATTTTTGACCCCGCCGGCTCCTTTTCAGCTCCCCCATCCTCATGGACCATACCCATAGTCAAGACTTGGAAGCTCGCTTCAACACGTTTCAATCTGGTCTCATCGAAACCCAACAAGAAGTGAAACAACTCAGTGCCAATGTTGCAGCGATCAATACCACCATGTAGTCCTCAATGGAGGAAATCAAACAAGACCTCACCACCCATCTTGACTCAATCTTTTCGGCACTCTGCACCAAACTGCATATCCCTACAAATAACCCTTCGTCTTCCTCACTTTCACATCCTGAAGGTGACCATTCCTCTCATTCCAATAACTCTCAGAACCATCACTTTCAACGTGACCTACGCCTATCACAGGTAGATGTGACCAAATTTGATGGCTCAGACCCCACTGGTTGGGTAACCCAAATGGAACATTATTTCTCTTTATACGACATTACAGATGACTTGGCCAAACTCTAGTATGGTGTTCTCCATCTAGATCAAGAATGGTGGCAATGGTGGCAATGGAGAAAAACCTCTCGTTAAGGGTATATTGCTTGGACACACTTTGTGGCAGAGATTTATGAATGCTTTGACACTGACACCAACCATTTGGGTTGTTTGACAAAGTTGAAACAATTAGGAATAGTGGAAGAATTTATAGTTGCATTTGAGCGCCTAGCTTTTAGAACATAGGGCATGTCTGATGCCTTTTCTGAGAGTGTTTTATTAGTGGCCTCAAGGATGATATTCAGGCCCATGTCCTCATGGATTGGCCTCATAGTTGGGTGGAGGCTACTAAAAGAGATAAAGAAGCACAACAAGTGATATCTTCTCAAAACCGAAAACCCTCCTTTATCCCTCGCCCTAAACCAGTAAATCCCACTACTCCCTCTGCTCCACTAAAGATCCAAAAATTGACCAGGGCTAAAATGGTTGAACGCCAACTCAAAGGCCTTTGTTATAACTGTGATGACAAATATTTCCCGGGCCACAAGTGTAAAGAACAAAATCTTTTTATGGCCATCTCTGAGGATATTTCAGAAGAGGATGTAGAAACTCCCCTTGTGTCTGAGTCACCTGAATCCACTGACATAACCCCTCCCTCAGACCCTTCCGAAGTAGAATCAGTCATTTCCCTCAATGCTCTCACTGGCTTCTTCGCTCCCCAAACCCTCAATCTAATCGGTTACATCAAGCATCAGAAGGTCATTATTCTGGTTGATAATGGCAACAACCATAATTTTATTCATCGTCGCATTGCCCAAGAAACTCATTGCTACATCCATGTCGTCAATAATTTCTAAATCATGATTGCCAATGGTGATTCCATGAAATGTGGAGGGCGTTGTGAAAATGTGTGTCTCCAAATTGGTGACTACCACCTGAAATCCCATATGTTTGCTATCGACATGGGAGGTTGTGACATTATGTTGGGTGCAGACTAGGTAAGGACTTTGGGTCCCATTCTCATGGATTTTAAAGACTTAACCATGCAATTCGACCAGGAGGGCCACCAATATAAGTTCCAAGGAATCACCATCGGTTCACCTGAGATCATTAGTTCCCACCGCATGGAAAAGTTGCTCAAAAAAGGTCATTCTAGCGTTATCGCCCAACTCCATGCCATACAAGAAACATAAACACCCTCGGTCCCGCAAGACCTCCAAGCCATCATTTCTAAACATCAATTGGTCTTTTCCACTCCCCAAGGACTCCCTCCTTCCCGTGGTTTTCATGATCATTCCATTCCCCTTGTACCCGAAATCCTTCCTCCCAATATCCGTCTGTATCGTCACCCCTTTTCCCAAAAAAATGAAATTGAGAAAATGGTCCAGGAACTCCTTAACGCAAGCGTTATCCGCCCTAGTACGAGCCCCTACTCTTCTCATGTGGTCATGGTCCTAAATAAAGAAGGTTCTTGGCAAATGTCTCCTAACTTCCGTGCCCTCAACAAACTTACCAGCAAAGACAAATTCCCCATTCCTGTCATTGATGACGTTCTGGATGAATTGAGTGGTGCCCAATTCTTCACTAAACTGGATCTTCGTTCGAGCTACCACTAGATACGTATGAAAGAGGTATACATTCCCAAGACTACCTTTAGAACTCATGAGGGCCACTATGAGTTTTTGGTCATGCCTTTGGCTTGTGTAATTCCCCCTCCACCTTCCAAAGCCTTATGAATCATGTCTTCCGTCCTTTTCTCCGCCATTTTGTCTTAGTTTTCTTTGATGATATCCTCATCTATAGCAAAACTTGGATAGATCATCTTTCTCATGTGGATCGAGTTCTCCATCTACTCTCTTAGCACCAACTTTTTCTAAAACAGTCTAAATGTGATTTTGGCACCTCAGAAGTAGAATACTTGGGTCATCTGGTTGGCAAGGATGGCATCAAGGTGGATCCTAAAAAGATTGAAGCTATGCAAGACTGGCCTCACCCAAAGATTCTTAAGAGATTGTGTGGATTTATGGGCTTAACAGGGTATTATCGCAAGTTTGTTAAGAATTATGGGAAGATTGCAACACCTCTCACTGCTCTCCTCAAAAAGAACTCTTTCACTTGGACTCCAGCCGCTGCCCAAGCTTTTCAAACCTTGAAGATGGCCATGTGCACCACTCCAATCCTCGCCCTTCCCAATTTCACAAAGACCTTTGTGTTGGAATGTGATGCCCCAGGGAAAGGAATTGGTGTTGTCCTTATGCAAGAGGGTTGACCTTTGGCCTTTACCAGCAAGCAACTATTTGAAATAAATTTGGGCAAATCCATCTATGAAAAGGAAATGTTGGTTATTCTGCATGTCGTTGATCTATGGCACCCTTATCTATTGGGGCAACATTTCCAAATTAAGACAAACCATCAAAGCCTCAAGTATTTTATGGAACAACGCATTTCCTCCCCAAAACAACAAAAATGGGTGACTAAGCTCTTTGGATATGATTATGAGATCATTTACAAGAAAGGGAAAGACAATGCGGTTGCGGATGCACTTTCCCACAAATATGAAGATGAAAGATCCCTTTTTTCTCTTTCATTCATTGTCCCAGATTAGCTCCAAGCCGTTTTCCAGGAATGGCTACAAGATCCCAAAAGTTCGCAGCTGATCCAACAATTGCAGTCCAATGCTCCAGCTTCCCCAAGGTACTCTTATCTCCATGATGAAATTCGATACAAAGGCCATTTGTATTTAAGTAAACAATCAAAGCTTAAATCCACGGTACTTTATGAGCTTCATGCTACACCCACCGCAGGGCACTCTAAGTTCACCAAAACCTATGATAGGGTCAAACATTCCTTTTTCTGGGATGGTATGAAACAGGACATTCATAATTTTGTCACTGAATGTGATGTTTGTCAATGCAACAAGAGATAAACAGTCAAATCTCTAAGAACACTACAACCGCTCCCGATTCTACCTGCTATTTGGAAGGATATCTCTATGGATTTTATTAACGGCTTACCCAAATCAGGAAATAAATCAGTCATCATGGTGGTTGTTGATCGCCTTTCCAAGTATGCTCATTTCTACGCCCTTCAACACCTATTTACAGCATCCACGGTGGCTCACATTTTCATGGATCAGGTCTTCAAGCTTCATGGCATGCTGCACTCTATTGTTTTTTATTGCGACCCAACTTTCACAAGCAATTTTTGGCAAGAACTGTTCAAGATACAAGGCACCGAATTGCATCTCAACACAGCTTATCATCCCCAAACTAATGGCCAAACAAAAGTGGTCAACAAGTGTTTGGAAACATATTTGAGGTGTTTTGCCTCAGAAAAGAAAAATCAATGGGCTCAATGGTTACCCTTAGCTGAATGGTGGTACAACACTTCATACCATACAACTACACGCGTGACTCCTTTTGAAGCAGTATATGGACAGAAGCCACCTTCAGTTCTCTCATACTTACCAGGTGCCTCAAAGGTCCAAGCGGTTGACCTAACACTTACAGCTCGAGAGGCTATTCTCTGTACACTCAAAGAGAATTTGGTCATGGCACAAAATCACATGATGCAACAAGCAGATCAAGGTCACTATGAACATCAATTTGCAAAAGGGGATCAGGTGTTTCTTCGACTGCAAACTTACAAGAAAACTTCCCTCAAGGTTGAGCATTGTTAGAAGCTAGCGCCCAAATTTTATGGTCCTTATACTATTCTCAAGCGTGTGGGACAAGTAGACTATCAGTTAGCTTCGCCCAACCATTCGAAGCTACATCCTGTTTTTTATGTTTCCTTCTTAAAGAAGGTGATTGGAGCTAAGTGCCAAATTCAAACAAACCTTCCAGAATTATCTGAAGAAGGATCCATTTGGCTACAGCCAGAGGCATTTTTGGACCAGCATGAGCTTCGCCTACGTCAAAGAACCATCAAGGAAGTGCTAGTCCAGTGGAAAGATACAACTCCAGCAGATGCCACTTGGGAACCAGCTACCATTCTGCAACAATTTCCTCATCTCAAGCCTTGAGGACAAGGTTGTTTTTAAGGGGGTGGACATGTTAGGGTCCTAACCCGCACATAGTTAGAACAATATATTTGGATGTAATAAAGGTCAATATTAATAAGGCCTTTCAATAAAATAGAATAAGGCAGATGTAAGAAGACCTAATAGAAGCTTCCGCTTCTAGAAGGATCTTCCTCTAGATGCTTCTTTTTAGTATAAATAGGAGTCGAGGGTATGAGAACCCTAACTTGGATATTATTGTAATATATATCTACTCAATTGGAGGTTTCCCCCTCGAAGAGGCTCGTGAACATTGCTTTCAGATTCAAAGTGTTATTTCTGTTATTATTCTCTTATCATTTCAGTGCTATTGTGGTGAATGTTCTAGTTATATTGTTGTTATTCTACCATTCTAGCATTTTATTTATGTTCTGCATACATTTTATATCGGGTATATTACAGCCATGCAAAACACCATTGAGTTGGGAAAGGTTAGAAGATTGAGTGACAGTTAGGCCTGAATTGATTCAAGAGATGGAGGAACATGTGGTTCAGATTAGGAATAGACTAAAGGAAGCACAAGATAGACAGAAAAGCTATGCTGATACACATAGGATCGAATAAAGTTATAAAGTGGGAGATCAAGTTTTCATTTGTATCAGGCCTAATAAGAGTACCATTCGGTTTGGGAAGGGGAAAAAGTTGTCACCTCGATTTATAGGAGCATTCAAAATCCAAGAACTTTTTAAAACTCATAATGTTTTTCATGTATCTGTTCTACGTCATTATGTTGTTGATGAATCACATAAACTGAATTGGAAGGAATTGCAGGTATCAGACGTGGGAACCCTCATGGTAGAACCGTTACGCATATTGGACCGTAGAGTCCGACAGCTCAGGAACTGTCTGGTAGACCAAGTTAAGGTCCAGTGGGACAAGTATAGTCCAGGATCTGCTACTTGGGAGGATGTCGAGAAATTACGACGATATTATCCCTCACTTTTTTTACCACCTCAAGAATATGTTTCTCAAAGGTTGGGTGTATGTAACGCCACCTTTTGACTTAGATAGCTAGGATTACTTGAGGCCTAATCACCTTTATTTTCTATTCACTATGAAACTATTAATGATACACTTGAAATTTTAAGACGTATGAACCTATATGAATGTTTAACGTTATTTAAATGATGATGGATATTATGCAATCTATTATGTGAATTTCAATTCTATGAATGTTTAACATTATTTGAATGATGATGGATATTATGCAATCGATTATGTGAACAAAAATTGTATGAATGTTTAAACGTTATTTGAATGATGATGGATATGATGCGATATATTATGTGAATGAAAATTCTATGAATGTTTAACATTATTTGCATGATGATGGATATGATGTAATCTATCATGTGAATGAAAATTCTATGAACAGTTAACATTAATTGAAATATGGGGATATTATGCTATCTATTCTAACTTGAAAATTTTGACATTTAAAGTTGTTGGTACGTGGATACCGAATTGAGATTATGGTCAAATACATTTACATCATGATAATGCATAGATATGTATGAGTTGTGTTATGGACTAATCTGCAGGTCGATGGGCTATGAAATAGCCAAAGGATAATTGTAATAAAAGTGGATGTCATGACCACCGACCAAGAAACAATATGGTATGAATCTTTATATGTGAAATTATGTTGTGTTCATATTCATTGCTATGATATGTGGACCAGTGCAGGTTTTTCAGGTGGTGAGACTACCTAAAACTGAATATACGATGACAAAATTCCCAGCAACACAGTGCCACTGTATATTCCATGGTAGGGTGTGGACCCTAGTCCTATTAGGAGAATTGGAGGCATTTCCCACCATGTATCCTCTAAAACTTGGAGTCATGGGAAGACGGTGTTAGCTCACGCTCCCCTAGACGTGTGATGATGATTGTCAGTTGTCTGTTGGGGAAGCTTGGTCAAGATAGTGACACTTCTGCTTATGGGTTCTATTTGGAATTAGGTCAATATAGTTGATGCTCCAAGATAGTCCAGCAGAGGAAGGATAGGGATGGAAGATGGAAGTAAGTTAGGGAGGAAGGATGAATAGAAATAGTTGAAAGGGTATGGGGATTTTCCTTATAGTGGAATTTATTGTTTTCCCTTTTTGAAAAGAGAATATGTAAATATGTATATTTATAATTTCTTAACTAAACTACAATTGTCTAAATGAACGTTGTTGAGCTAAATTATTGTAATTAAGGGATTTTGCAAACATTTTAATTGGTTTATTATCTTTTATAAAATGAATAGTCTTGTTGATTGGATTGGACGCATACAAGAATTACTATAGGTGTGATAATTATTGTCATTAGTACACGCATGAGACTTGTATGTGTTAGCTACACATGCATTTCTTGCACATGTACACTAGTATGTATGAGTTTTCTTTTGCTTACTTACTGGTAATGTTGTTTATTGGATATGAATGTATGAACCATGTGTCATTTCCCTTGTATTGTAAATTACTCTAACTTCGGGACGAAGTTTCTTGAAGGGTGAGTGTATGTAACAACCCTAATTAATTCTTTAATTATCATGATTAATAAATATTAGTTTAATGAATTATTAAAATAGATTTTTTTGAAGACTTTATTATAATATAATTGTTATTGGTAGTTGAACCAATTTATGGGAGGGATAAGGTGGTTGAGTGATTAATGAGGGGAAGGTGGTTGGATAAGGGAGGGGAAGGAAGATAAAAGAGGGGGGAGGACTCGGGAAGGAGAGCTCTTTTTGGTTGAGATGGATTTTTAATTTATGGGAGGGTGAGAAATTTGGAGAGGGAGAAGGTGAAGGGAGGAAATAGTTTGGGTTGCATTTGTTTTGCTTTCAATTTGCTTGAGAATTCTCACAGGGGCACGTGTTGCTGGGAATTTTGGGCTCGGGAGCCAGGAAACCTTAAGGATTCCTGGGGCTAGGGAGCCAGAGAGATTGTTCCTAGTTGGTTGGGAGGTTACTCAGTTTGGGCAGGATTCATCAACTTCAGATTCAACATCAGGTTGACGTTCAGCATCAGGTTGAGGTAAATACCTCATGCTCATTATTATGTTGTTGTTGTTCATTATTATCATTATTATGTTGTTGTTGTTCATTTTTATGTTGAACATTATTATTATGTTGAACATTGTTATTATGCTGAAACAGTAAATAAAGGAGTAAATAAGATAGAATTTCTATATTTATTTTTATTTTTATGAGGCTCTGTATGCAAAGAGCCTTACAACAAATAAACAATAGAAGAATATCATTCTTAGCTAAATGAACCAATTGATGATTACATTGGTGATATATGACTAGATCCATTGGATAGAGAAGTCAAAGACCCTCTAGCGGGACTAGGAACAATAAAAGGAACTAAATAAGGACACCAAGGAAATTGGTGAAACATGGGACTTTAAGTAACTTGGACATTTTAATTTTTAGGATTGTGTATATATAATTTTGGCAGTGACTTTAGACACAACATCTCAGACACTTCCTTCTTGTTAAGGGGTCATATAAGTGTTGGATGGGGATTCACCCTTTCTATTAATGTATTTTATCTTATTTTGTAGGGGTGGACAAGAAGAGTATTTGAATAGTAGTTATGCATCAATCTACATATGATAGAATGTCAATATTTTGGAGATAGTTTTCTAATTGGCTAGTGATTGTTGAGTTGATGAATATTTTGACCATGGTGGTATGCCCCACCTATATGGCTTGAGTTCCAAAGAGATGAGGTCAAGTGCAAGTTTAGGACCATTTTGTCATAATAGATACATCGTGTATGTTCTTTGAGATGCAACCCCTTGAGACATGTTTCTAAAAAGTACTTACTTTTGAAAAAATGGTATTTATAAAAAAAATTGAGTTATGATTATAATTATTATGAGAGATAGACTTTGTTTGAAAGTTTTATAACAAAATACAAATTTTATAACAAAATACTCAAAGTTATAGTCAGTTTATTACATCAACTATAATGATATTTTAGAAAAATTATGATGAGCTAGCAAGTTGCTAGACAAACCTATGACACATTGATATCTAAAATAAACTATATTTATTGGTTAATGAATATGTGCCAAATTAGTCTCTTGAGTAAGCTTTCATGTTTATTGGGTTAGCTAGACTTAAATATTGTCAATGTGAGTTGTTTATATAGTATTTATTCAAACGCATACTAGAAGAACATGAAAATTTTGCAAGCATGTATAATATAAGTCTAGGGATGATCATTTAAGAATCAAAATCATTCTTACACTAAAATAGCATTTTTATTCCACACAGTTAGTCAACAAAATTAGTAAGGACACATATAGTCTATAAGAAGATATTTTATCACCACTCTCATTTTGTTTTAAGTTCAACATTTATATGCTCCATAATACAATTGGGCCAAAATACATGTTGTTTTAATTTGATCAACAAAGCATTGGAAGCTTCTATGCCAAATTATAATTAGGATACATACACCATGGTAAAATCTTTTGGGCTCAAAAATGATTGTCTTAGACACCCTTAACATTGTGGTCGCAATAGCATGTTTTATCTTTGACTATATATATTATGTGGTCACATTAGCATGTTTTAATGCCACTTCAAGTGAACCAATCCTAAAATAAAATAATACAAAATACAATTTAGACTTTAAGAATGGATTCTCTACAAATTTAACCTTTGACACAAGTAATAGTAGAAGAAATATTCTACATATTATATTATAATTGTGAATTTCTTCTTAATTTATTTTTTATCTCATACAAATTATTCAAATTAATTATTAATATTATGTTTTTTTTTTAAATTTAAAAACATGGCACGATTGAGTAATTAATAGTAAAGTTGATTCAAAATGACAAATCCATGTAACAGTTTATTCCAATATTCTTTTATATAGTTTTGTTATTACCCATATTATCCTTGAGGCTTAAGAAAATTAGCTAAACGTTGTATCTTAAGCTAGCATGGAAAAAAGATCATTAGTGATTTAAATATGTATTTATAATGATAATGTATTCCTATAAATATAAGCATCAAAGGCTCAAATGAGTTGAGGAAAACATTATATATTAAGTTACCTCAACAAAGAAATACCTATAGTTGCGTGTTTTTAAGTTAAAATTTTAATCTTCATTCTAACATTGTAAGTTCACTAATAAATCAAACAAATCAAATATGGTATTGATAAAAAAAAAAACACTCTTTTTAATTTGTCATAATCTATGTATTTATTGTAAAATTCAAAATTAGGTTTAACAGTTAAAGTTAAATGTTATTGTTATTATTTTTACTCTTTAATATTTATTAATCCATTATTATTGACTAAACAATTTCTCCCGAAATTTTATTTATTTTTCCAAGGGAACAAGGTTAATATCACAACTTTTGACCCGTATTTGGAGGTTCAATTTGCAATCCCTAGCTTCACTATGGGACTTGCTTCCCAATCTGACTTAGCAAGGCTTAGACATCTTCAAGGTTGAGATGGATCTAAGCACACCTCGAGGCTTTTATCCTTTTAAGGTTGAGATGGATCTAAGCACACCTCGAGGATTTTATCCTTTTAGGGATCGATAGATCTAAAGTTGAGATTAGCATGTACGCTATTACTAATTAATTCATTTAAGTTGATAAATTATGCAAAATAACCATTCTAATTGAATTAAAAAACTATGCCAAACAATTAGAATAATGAATTTGAGAATAAAGATTTCCACATTTAATTATAATTAAATTATATTTCTAAATATAAATTATGGTAGAATTTAAAAATGTTTTAATATTTTAAATGGACACGCCACCTATTATTTTWTTTTTTTTTAACAAGAACGGTTATGTTTCATTAGGCGGCGTTCTGGTAAGCCAGAACCAGAAAGTTACATATCTGAAGAAGGTTGGTGACCTCTAACAGTGCTGCCAACCTTCTTGTAAATGTCTTGGGAAGCCCATCCCATCTTCTTCTGGAGCTAATTCGAAAAAATGGCAAAAATTGCTTACATGAGTAAATTCTCACAAACTGTGAGCACAAAAGGAGACAGAAGCAATACATCAACCGGAGGGGGGTGGAATTTTCCTCTTAAAGAAGGGATCCAGCTTTTTCTGAGAACCTGAAGAGATGTTGGAGGCCGCCTCCTTTTCTCTGCGCGCTTTGTTGGACTTTCGTCCTCAGGTAAGAGGTGGAGACGGGACTGAGTTATCTTCAGATTCAGAAGTTTCCACAGATTTGCTAGAAGGGACTGAAACAGTCAAACCTGTCGAGGCAGAGGGAACTGGACCTGGAGCCCGTAGTTCACTCGCTGCTACTGGACCTGGGGGGGTGATGCTCGGAAGGATTTCGTCTGCCGGAGGGTCTTCCTTCACTTCTGTTGCTTCTAGAACTGGGCCTTCATCTTCCTTCAGCGCCTCAAAGCTGTTTTTATTTTCTAGTGTTGCCTCTGCTGAATGAGTGGCCTTTGGAGCCTGGGTTGGCGGATCCTTTCGTCTTGGTTGCCTTCGTCTGTTGGCTACTGGCTGAAAATCATCTTCTTTGACTGGTCCCGGCTCCTCAGAGGCTTTGGGGCAGCTTTTTGCGAAATGACC
>JASDQU010104486.1:143887-163693 GCA_032191745.1 Picea mariana | reverse complement strand
GGAAAAGGTGGGTGGCCACCGATATCCACCTGGATCACAAGTGTCCTTTAGGGGAATTTAAGTGTCATCATGCTGCTAGTTGCTATCTTTTCCATTCTCCACATTATCATCCATTCATAAAGATGTTAATTCGACCCCCCTTGATTCACGGTACCTTTTGGTAGAATCATTTGGTAGCACTCTGAGTAGCGAGCCTTTGTAGCACCTTTACCAAATTCCCTATGATTTCGTAGTGCAACCTCCGAAATAGGCATGTCAAATGGGTAGCGCCAAGCCTGTGTGCCTCTGTGCAGAATTCGGCCTTTGTCAAAATTTTGGTAGCACTCGCTTATGTAATTTACTCTCTGTTAAAATTTCGGTAGCACCCGCCTGTGTGTCTGAGTGCAATTTGGTAGTGCAATCATAATTCGCAGCTACATCACTTCAACGTTGACATATTTGGTAGAACCTCTCAGGTAGTTAGCAATGTCGTGGATAGCAGACTGATAGAACATGAAAACTAGACAATTTTGTGGCGCCATAGCGCTACGGAATGTCTGTGCTACTACTATTGAAGAGATTAATTCTTATCAAAAACCCAAAAATCTTAACAGTAAGCATTAGAAGCCTGTATAGCCTATATAGGTGGCAGATGAAGTATTTCCTTAATTACGTATCTTTGCAAAAAGGGGCCATCTTTGAAAATGGAGCTCACCTTTCACCATTTACTTCATTAACCTAACACTCCTTCTTGTAGGAGGAATTCCCTTTGGCACAACAATATGCTTCCCTTTAGCAATAACATGCTTCTTCACTGGAACTATGCTCTCCTTGGTTGTTGGTTTCTCCTTTTCAATAGCATCTTCAACCAATACATTCAATTTCCTTTGAGCCATTTTATCTTGGAATAGTTGTACTTCTTCTTTGAGGTTTCTGTTCTGAGATTGAAAGTCTTTGTTTTTCCTATAGAGGTTCTTGATTTTCCTATGAAGAGGTTGGGATCTTCTTGCTGCAAATATTTCTAAATCAAGAGTGTGGTTGTAGCCATCCATGATTTCTTTCATCTTAACCCTGTCAGACATGCCTTTTTCTTTCAAAGGAGACACCTCCTTCCTAGCATCCTTGAGTTGCCTGATCAATCTTTTGAACGTCTGGCTGCTAGGTGGAGTAGTGATGTGAACAGTCTAGACAATATTTTTTATGGCTTCCTCTTCCTACTGCACAGGGATTAATTCTTCTATCTCAACAGGATTCTCAATTCATTTGCCCTTACCTTTCTTCTTCTTTAGAATGGAGACCTTTGGTAGGACATGTTCTTCAACAACCCCTTTAAGAGTTGATGACCTTGTGAAAGGCCTTCTGACCTTGGTGCTAGCTATTGAAGGAGATGAATACAAGTGTAGCTTCCTCCCTTTCTTTGTTGTATATTTAGTAGAGGAAGGGACCTCTTCTAAATCTAGTGCGGGAGGGGGTGAAAGGTCTCTCTGTGGAGAATGGTAGGCCTCCTCCTCAGTTCTTGCAACCTCCTTGATGGCTTCTTGATCATATCATAGAAGACTACAGGTGATGGTATCTGTAGGTTTGAGTGGAGGGAAAACTAATAGGATGGCATGAGGAAAAGATCTTCTCCAGCTATACAGGCATGATAGCTACCAAAACTCTGAGTGATAATTTCTCCTTGAAATTGATATGCAGAGGGGAAAAAAACACGAAATACCTAGATAACAAAGACAACTCGAAGCTTCAATGAAATATTAGGAAAGTATCACGAGAAACTCGTCCTCCAAATCCACCTCAGCATCAGATCCGGTAACGTTGTTGCCAACTGCTCTGAATTGGTAGTTTGTGCAGCGCAACAATTTGAGCTTTTCAAAATTTGAAAATCGTTAGCAGAGATCATAAAGATGAATCCTCGAAGGCATATTTTTAACTAACCATGGTGGTGAAAACAAGGAAGAGATGACATCAGTGCAATAATCAAGAATCATGGTGAAAGATGAAAGACAGGGAGTGCGCTACGAAAATTTTTGGTGAGTTGACAGTGCTCCTTTTCAAATAATGATTTGACTAGTAAGCATGGGACAAAGCACAACAAGGCAAGGCTACGAAGGCATGAGTGAGGAGGGTGGCATGTCAAGTCGATTTGTTCATGGAGTGATTGGAACTTAGTGTCAAATCATGGAGGGGATCAAAACATAAGTCATGAAAAATGAACCTAAGCCAAAAGTTCATGTGAGGATCAAATTTTTGAGCCATGACTTAAACCTTTATTTATCAAAGTTATCTAAGTAAATCACACAATTAAGAGACAAACCAAAATTAAAAAATATAAAGGCTTAGAAAAATCAAAACTAAGGGCTAAAGACCCATGGCAACTTAGTGTGATAACATTGGTTCCACAGGAGATGGCATGCTCTTTATGGGCTGCCAAGAATGAGTAGATTCAGTGCCTTATCCTAGGGCTATGGGGTCATCTATTAAAACAAATAAAACAAAAAAAAATATGATATTTACAATGGCATAGGAAGCCACACATGTCTCAAGCAAAGTACTTTTTCAGAAAATGCCCATTGACAGGGCCACCAAAAACTTCTTCATCCTCCAAATTCTGCAAATTGTAAGTGTTATTCGAGAATACCTCAGAAATTTTGAAGGGACCGATCCATAAGGCTTCAAATTTACTGTGCTTGCCTTTATCTTGTTTTGGTGCATCCCACTTGAGCACCAAGTCTCCTATCTGAAAGTCTTCTTTGTTTACCTTTTGGTCAAAAACCTACTTGATCTTCTGTTGATGATCATGTGCTTTATCCAGAAGTTGATCTCTAGTTTTCTGCACTTCCACTAGCTGTTGTATTCTTTTGATAATATCATCCGGCTCTCCTTGGTAGTCTTGAAAGAATTTTTCCACAGGAAAGGCCAGCCGAGAAGAAAATATGGCCTTAACCCCATACACAGTTTGGAAAGGAGAAAGACCAAGGGACCTCTTTGTTGTCACTCTGTCAGCCGACAAAGAAAATTTGAGCTTGGAATCCCATGCTTTCTTGTTGTCCTCTAACAGTCTTTTGATGATCTTTATAAGGCTCTTGTTAGAGGAATCTGATAGTCCATTCCCCTGGGGATAGTAGGGAGTCGAGTGAGTCAAAATGATTCCAAACTGATCATAGAACTGGACCAATGGTTCAGCCTTGAAATATGCAACATTATCAGTAACAATTTTGTTCGGACAACCAAACCTTTCCATAATATCCTCAAGAAAACCAATGATCACTTTATGAGAAGAATTCCTTGTAGGGATAGCTTCTATCCACTTGGTAAAGTAATCTGTGGCAGTCAATATCCACCTATGTTGACCACTGGAAGCAGGATGAATTTCCCTAATAAAATCTAGACCCCACTGCTGAAAGGGTCTTGAAGCTACCACAAGCTTTAATGGCAAAGGCTTGAGCTGCTACTTTCCAGAGAATTTCCGACACTTAACACAGGCTCTGATCTTAGCACAAACATCAGTGAATAGACTAGGCTAGAATTACCCAGCCTTGATAATCTTATATGTCATGGTCCTCCAAAAATGATGCCCACTACATAAACTGTCATGAAAATCAGACATAATTTTTTGGGCTTCTTATGGGTCTAGGCATCTCAAAAGCACTCCTAATGGGTTTTTGCAATACAAGACTTGATCAATAAGGCAATATTTAATTGATTTGATCTTTAAGGCTCTCACCTTTTTATTTTCCATACCATCTAGAGGCTGTAATTTCTGTAAAAAAAATATAATGTCCTTGTACCAGCTGCAATCTGCCAATGTAGGGCCGACTTGAGAACCTTTGTCATTCAATTCGACCTGCTGATTTTCTGAGCAAGTGTTGATGAAATTTACCCCCAAATCTAAGCAATTGGATTCAGCCAACAACTTGTCTAAACCTTGGGCTTTAACCGATTTTGGTAGGCTTAATCTCAAGATCAAATTCAAGGATTTTAGCAATCCACTTGCTCCTTTTATCATCTATATCAGGTTGAATAAGAATTTCCTTTACAAAATTTGATGGGACATAAGCAATGACTCTTGAATGAAGCACATAAAATTTAAAATACTTGAGTGCTTTAACCAATGCATAGGCCTTCTTATCCATGATGTCATATTGTAATTCAACATTTCTCAATGCCCTGCTGAAAAAAGCAATGGGCTTCTCTAAGCCTTCAGCGTTCTTCTGCAATAAAACAACTGCTACTGTATCAAATGAAGTGAAAGAAAAAATAAGAAAACCTTGGAGTAGTCTGGGCTAATGAGAATAGGGGCTTCAGTCAAGGATTTCTTTATTTGATCAAAATAATTATGGGACTCAGCAGTCCATTTCATTTTATTTCCTTTTCTCAACGTGGTTGTAATATAATTCACCAACTCAGCAAAATTTGAAACAAACCTTCTCAAAAAATTATTTTTTTCCAAGAAAGATTGAACCTCCTTCTTCGATATATGGAGTGACAAGGTTTGGATAACTTCAAACCTGATGGAATCAATCCTTACCCCTTCAGCTGACACAATATGCCCCAATAATTTTCCCTCCTTCATGGAAAACAATGATTTTTTTGGGTTCAAAGAGAGACCAAATTTTCTGCATTTCAAGAAAACCTTTTTCAAATGATCATAGTGTTCTTTATCATATTGTGAGAACACTGTTATGTCATATAAATAGATAACTACAAACTTGTCCTTCTCTCCAATAAATGCTATGTACATGGCTCGTTGAAAGGTCGCCCCTGCGTTCATCAAACCAAAGGGAATCTTAGCGTACATAAATGTACCCAAAGCAGTGGTAAAGGTTGTCTTTTCTCTATCTTCTGGAAAGAAAAATATCTGATTGTAGCCAGAAAATCCATCAATCATGGACATCCTAAATTCACCTGTCCCCCTCTGTAATATGTGCTCCATCTTGGGCAAAGGGTAATTATCCTTTTTAGAGTTTTTGTTCAGATTCTGGAAATTGACACAAAGTCTGATTTCTCCATTCTTTTTTCTCATTGGGACCAAGTTAGACACCCATTCAGAATACCTCAAAGGAATAATAATTTTAGCATCTAAAATCTTTTTTACTTCTTTTTCCATCACAGGCAGGAACATAGGATTTATTTGCCTCAACTTTTTCCTGAAAGGTTTGGTCTCTTCCTTCAATGGGATCTTGTGCTCTATAATGCTTGTGTCATATGTTCTGAGATCTTCATAAGTCCAAGAAAACGCGTCAGAAAATTATTTTAACAACTTATTATATTCAGCCCTCTGCTCCCTTGACAGGTTGCTTGACAACTTGACATATTTTGGATCCTTTTATGTACCCACATTGCACTCGGTTACATCAACATCATCAGTTGACACTCTCCCCTTTACTGCCACATCATTTCTGTCAAATAATCTTTCCAAAGGAACTAGTCCTTTTGGAATGTAGTTGCTAGGTAGCTGCACAATATGATGATTAGCAATTTTATTAAGGAAAACATCATCATGAGAATTATTGTTAGAGTCATGATCCTGATCAATGTGTAATGCAGAAAACTCATCCACAGTTTCAAGGAATTTTTTAATTTCAAGATCATCTTCAAACACATTCCAATGCTTGACATTGTCCGGTATAGAAGGTATGTATTTGACTTATACATCATACTTGAGTTTAGGTGGTAAGGGGACTCTGAAATTGCTTGCTGACATAGCCAAAGAATCAGCCATGGTATTCTCTTCTCTTGGAATAAATGAAATGTTGAAAGCTAAGAAAAAACTGTCCACTAGGTTCCGCACTTCATTTCTATAAGATCTAAGCCTAGGGTGCTTATTTTGATGAATAATTTTGATCTGATGGACGATCAATTCAGCATCTCCAAATACTTATATCTCTTTAATCCCCATGTCTTTGGCAGCCCTCAATCCCAAGACAAGAGCTTCATACTCTACCACATTATTAGTAGTTTCAAATTCTAGTTTGTATGACAAATATATAGTCTCTTGAGCAGGTGAGACAAAGACCATTCCAGCACCAGAACCTTCCCTAGAAGAGGCTCCATCAAAGAACATATTCCAAATGGAGGTGGTTAGAGGAGGATCTTCACAAAAGGTAACGGACTATTTTCTGATTTCAAGAGGAGGTTCAGGAGCATCAGTGAGCTGCAAAAAGTTGGATCCCAAATTAGTATCAAGAGAAAAAATAATATGATTAGTGGGGTTTGCTTCATCACTAATAATGTAAGCCAAGTGAGCTTCCCTGTAAAGTCTTCTATGCTCCCCCCCCGAACACAGGAATGGTATCATATGATAGGTACATCTGCAAGGTTCCCCCAAGTCTTTTTATCTAAGATCTTGACAAGAGCATGTCAAACTTTGGGGGAAAATCAGCTACCACGATATCCATGACTAAACTTTTCATGGGCAGTTGAAATAAAGTCACAACCAGATCCTTAATGACCCCCAGGCATTTCACTTTCCTAGAATCAAAAGAATCTAAGTCATGGTAGGTCTTTGTAATTTCTAATCCAAGTTCATCCATAAAAGTTTTGGGCATGAGGTTGTGGGATGCCCCTGAGTCCATCAAACAATTATGCAACACCTTATCATGTATGTTTAATGATTTATAGAAGGGAGGGAATGAATCATCTCTATCTTCTATCAAAGGACCAAAGATAACTATTGGTTTTTCATCTTGCAGATTTACTGAATCAGTGGCACTTGGAGAAGATTCGGGCTGTAACATTTTGGAAAGATATTTTTTAAATTCTTCATTTTTTATCCATTCCAAAAAAGGTACAGAGATATTGATTTTTTGGATCTCATTCTCAAAACTGAAGGGAGGTGAGGATTTGAGGATCTATTTGGCTTCAGGGGTAGGATTTCTAATCAATACTTGGGGGTTTTTATTTTCTTTTTCTTTGTTGTCAACTGTCACAACCTTGGCAAAATTTTCTTTTTGGGTTGGCTGATCAGAAGCATCAGTCTTTTCCTCATTCTTTTTGGATCTTAGATTATATCTATGAGGACCTTCTTTTGCTTTCTCTCCCTTACTTAATTCATTTATTTGAATATCCATCAAGGATTTCTCATATGCAGATTGAGTCAAGTGAGGGGATGGTGATGTGTCACTCAAGCAATGAATCTCAGGATCAGCTTCTTCCTCCTCTCCTTCTTCATCAGCAACAAGGTTGTTTTGTAAAGGAGTTTGTATCTTTTGATCATCCCTATCTATGTTTCTAGGATCTCTTGGAAGGATCTGGGGAGTATTATTGGGTCTCCTGAAGTTACCTCTGTTATCAACATTTTGAGTATTTCTATAGGTAATTTTTCATTCCATTTTTAACTTCTCAATCTCAGTAGAAAGGGATTTTACTAATTTGGTAAGTCAATCTACTTGAGAATGGACAATAGGGAAATAAAAAGTTGAATCTTCATCTTTTCTTTTTCTCCTATCCCTATCATATTTCCCCCTGATTTTATTAGATGCCACTATGTTGGATTCTACCTCCAAGGCTATAGCTTGCATATGAGCTAAGGAGGATGATCTTATTTCTCTCAGTAGAAGGAAAAACTCGGGGTCAAAGGCACTGGCATAAGTGATTTTTGCAGAGGTTTCTGTAGTTTTTATCTCAACAGGAATCTTATTGTACATTTGGTTGAATCTTTTAGAGAAGTCAAAGATAGACTCTCCCTCTTTCCTCTTTAGGGATCCAAATTCTGTGATATAATACAAAAAGTCCTTTTTGTCCCCCCAATGTCTCAAAAAGGCATTGTCTAATGCCTCAATCCCAATAATGGATCCAGGGGCCAAACCCCTAAACCACTTCCTAGCCTCACCAAAAATGATTTGGACAAATACTCTCATCCACACATCCTCATTTTCAATATTTTGATTGTCTACATAACTGCAAAAGGCAGCAAGATGTTCTTCAACAGTTATATCTTCTTCTCCTGTGAATTTGGGCATGTATTTTAAATAATCTCCAGTAGGGAGAGAATTCACTGGTTGAGATAAGACAAGAGGGGCATATCTTGCAGCCACTATGGAATCCATCCTATTTGTAGGTGGGTTAGCACCTGCCATTGGATTTTTGACTCTTGGTGAACAAGGAGGAGAAGGAAACTTGATTGTGTGCAGCTTAGGAGAAAAAGGAAAGTATGAAGGGGGAGTTTCAGTTTTCACAATAGAAGGATGAGTCTTGGAAGAAGATGGTAAAGTCTATAAAGGGGGTGAGGTTTCCTCTTCTTTGGCTGCATAAATGTTTACAGGAGGAGGGGTAGCAAATCCTAAAGTAGGAAAATCTTCAAGACTCTCAAGACTAAACCACTTTACAATGTCAGGGGAAGAAAGAATTTTAAATTTTTTTTCTTTCAAATTAGGTTCAAAAGAGGAGTATTCAATAGGAAACTTTTCAAAATCAATATTCTTAGACACTTCAGCAAAAGGTAAAGAATGATTACTTAATATAAAAACTAGAGTATTAAGAGTGGAATCAGGCAACTGACCAGAAGCACTTGTAGCAGCAGCAGAAAAACTTTCTTGAGAAGATTTTCCCTTCTTGATTATCTTCTTTGGGTCAGCCTCAAGTGGAACCAAAGGTATTTGTGGATTTGATATCGTATGTCTGCCTTTGGGCTCCAGAGCTGAAACAATGGAGTCACCAGGTGCAAGCTGCAAACTTCAATATACTGAGTTCCAATGCACCTTCAAAACTAATAAGCTTTGTCATTCAATCCCAGCGAAATGTCTTCAATTTGTTCCATGACAATGGTGCCAAGAATGTTATCACTAGGAATCACCATCAGATTGCATGGAAGGTAAGCCCAGTACCCATCAGGTTATGTATAAATGTAAATGAGTTTTTAAGGGGTCAAATGGATAAGACTCAAGATGATAATGTTCTAACTCAGAAATCTGGGCTAGCATGCACGAGCAATCAAGGTCTTGACTAAATTCAATCAGTAAGTGGGAGTAAATGTGAACAGAGGTGAGAAAAATGTAGAGGTTTCTATAAACATCATGTCTGCAAGCAACCTAAGGAAGAAAAACTCTAACACAAGATCGTCTTGAGTTCAAAGTTTAAGGACACTAAAGAAACATCATAATAATATTTTAATCAAAAATTCGTCATAATATCACCACAACAATCCATGTGAATCATTCAAGCATGAATACTTCAGCATCAGAGGCAAATAAGATGGAATAACAAAGTTCATTTATATTAACCAAGATGTCTCAAATCAAGTACATAACCAGTTCACAATAACTTCATCAAAATATTACAGCATAAGGGAGCCTAGTTCAACGATTCGAACCTACTAAATCATTTAGGCTATGTATTTAAAACAAAAGGGGAGGAAACAGTTGGAGGTGCGAGCTGGCCTTCTTCCCATGAAAATCTCCAAGTAGTTATTCCATCTAACAGCTTAAACTAACAAATGTGTTATAAAAAAGGGAAAATGTTGGCCACTAATCCAACCAATCTTTGAACTGACTTGATCTTCCTTTGATGCACAACTGCTTGCATGTCAAGTGTCCTTCAGGGGCATGTAAGTGTCATCATGCTGCTAGCTGCTATCTTTTCCATTCTCCACATTATCAGTCATTCATAAAGATGCTAATTCGACCCCCCTTGTTTCCTGGTACCTGTTGGTAGCATCATTTGGTAGCACTCTGAGTAGCGAGCCTTTGTAGCGCCTTACCAAATTCCCTGTGATTCTGTAGCACAACCTCTGAAATAGGCATGTAAAATGGGTAGCACCAAGTCTGTGTGCCTCTGTGCATAATTCGACCTCTCTCAAAATTTTGGCAGTGCCCGCCTATGTAATTTACTCTCTGTTAAAATTTCGGTAGCACTTGCCTATGTTTCTGAGTGAAATTTGGTAGAGAAATCATAATTTGTAGCTACATCACTTCAACGTTGACAGATTTGGTAGCACCTCTCGGGTAGTTAGCAGTGTCGTGGATAGAAGACTAATAGAACATGAAAACTAGATAATTTTGTGGCACCATAGCACCACGAAATGTCTACGCTACTATTGTTGAAGAGATTAATTCTTTGCAAAAAAACAAAACTCTGAACAGTAAGCACTAGAAGCTTGTATAGCCTGTATAGGTGGCAGATGTAGTATTTCCCTAATTACTTATCTTTGCAAAAAGGGGCCATCTTCCAAAATGGAGCTCACCTTTCACCAATTACTTCATTAACCTGACACTCCTTGTAGAAGGAGGACTTCCCTTTGTCACAACAGTATGCTTCCCTTTAGCAGTAACAGGCTTCTTCATTGGAACTATGCTCTCCTTAGTTGTTGGGTTCTCCTTTTCAATAGCAGCTTCAACCAATACATTCAATTTCGTTTGAGCCATTTCATATTGGAATAGTTGTAGTTCTTCTTTGAGCTTTATGTTATGAGATTGAAAGTCTATGTTTTGCCTATAGAGGTTCTTGAGTTTACTATGAAGAGGCTAGGATCTTCTTGTTGCAAATCTTGCTAAATCAAGAGTGTAGTTGTATCCATCCATGAGTTATTTCATCTTAACCCTTTCATACATGCCTTCTGCTTTCAAATGAGCCACCTCCTTCCTAGCATCCCTGAGTTCCCTGATCAATCTTTTGAACGTCTGGCTGCTAAGTAGAGTAGTGATGTGAACAGTCTCAACAGTATTTTATGGCTTCCTCTTCCTGTTGCATAGGGATTACTTCTTCTATCTCAACAGGATTCTCAATGCCTTTGCCCTTATCTTTTGTCTTCTTTAGAATGGAGACCTTTGGTAGGACATTTTCTTCAACAACCCCTTTAAGATTTTATGACCTTGTGAAAGGCCTTTTGACCTTGGTGCTAGCTACTGAAGGAGATGAAGACAAGTGTAGTTTCGTCCCTTTCTTTGTTGTAGCTTTAGTAGAGGAAGGGACCTCTTCTAAATATGGTGTAGGAGGGGGTGAAAGATCTCTCTGTGGAGAATGGTAGGCCTCCTCCTCAGTTCTTGCAACCTCCTTGATGGCTTCTTGATCTTGAACATGAGCTATACTCTTTATTTTCTTGCTAGCACCTGCTGGAGAAACACTGGTGGATGGAAAAGGACTTGCTATATGTGACTGAGGAGTAGTTGCTATGTCCAATTTCATGTGAGCAGCAATAATGAAGTGTTCCCATGAGATGTTCTTCTTTCTCAGCTCTTCAGAAACCAATATTCTAATCAACCCAGAATGAAAAACACTAGTATCCACAGCCTTTGACTTGGATTGAACCCTATCTGACATCTTTCCTATGCTCCTTAGCAAATAGAAGGGAATGTTCATTTAAATTTTTCCAGTAAATTGCAGCAAAAGCCTTATATGGTACTGGTATAGTGTATTAAACCTCCCTTCACATGTGAAGTACCTCTGAAAGATCCTCAATGTTTTATCAAATTCTCCAACCAGATGATTTCTTGGTACCCCTTTGGAAAGATTTTTAGTTTGATATTCAGGCTTAAGAAATTCTTTGGCATAGGTTGCATCCAAGGCCATGGATTTATACCAACTCTCCCTGGTGATAGGGATCCCTTTAGCAGCTGAAATAGAGGTCTCAGACACCTCAAATTCTAGGCCCCCTACCTTGGTCTTCATGCCATCAAAATGTAAGGAAAACTGCCTTGTCACCTCAGGATTACCTCTTTGCATATTTTGGCAGAAAGTGAGGCAACCCACCCTTCGAAAAACTTCTCTAGCCATGGGCTTTGCCTCGAATAGATGCATGTATGCAAGCTCAGTTCTAACCACATTACCTCCTTTGTGTGACCTCTTCTTCAAATGAGTCTCCTGGTTTAGGATGAAAGCTTAAGAGCTATGGAGTGGTGATGACCAGGAGAATCAAAGAGTTAGACTTCAAGTGAAGAGTGGTTGCCCTTTTACAGGAATTTTCCCTAATTCAGACTGGTTAATAGCTTAGGAAACAATGACTATGAAAATCCCTCCCTTGACTGTGTACAGATATGAACACTGAGGAAAACATATGATGAAGGGATACCCTGTGATTGTCTTTGAAAACTGGGTCGAAAACAGTCCAACTCAACAGATAGAGGAGGTGGGGGGGAAAACAACGTCGTTTCAGTAGCGTTTCTGGGTAGCAAACTACGCATACATAAGATAAAACTTGCTTGGAAACTGAGAACTCAGGAGCAATGGCAGGTAGATGTATTAATACCAATAAACATGTGATGGTATCTGCAAGTTTGAGTGGAGGAAAAACTGATAGGATGGCATGAGGAAAATATCTCCTCCAGCTATGCAAGCATGATAGCTACCAAAACTCCAAGCGATAATTTCTCCTTGAAATTGATATGCAGAGGGGGGGAAAACACGGAATACCTAGAGAACAAAGAAAACTCGAAGCTTCAATCAAATATTAGGAAAGTATCATGAGCAACCCAGCCTCTGAATGCACCTCAGCATCAGATCTGGTAGCGTTGTTGCCAACTGGTCCGAACTGGTAATTTGTGCAACGTAGCAATTTGAGCTTTTCAAAATTTGAAAACCGTTAGAAAAGATCATAAATATGAATCCTTGAAGGCATATTTTTAATTAACCATGGTGTTGAAAACAAGGAAGAGATGGCATCAGCACAATAATCAAGAATCGAGGTGAAAGATGAAAGACAAGGAGTGCGCTACGGAAATTATTGGTGAGTTGGCAGTGCTCCTTTTCAAATAATGATTTGACCAGTAAGCATGGGACAAAGCACAACAATGCAAGGCTATGGAGGCATGAGTGAGGAGGGTGGCATGTCAATTCGAGCTAGTCGTGGAGTGAGTGGAACTTAGTGTCAAATTATGGAGGGGATCAAAACATAAGTTATGAAAAATGAACCTAAGCCAAAAGTTCATGTGAGGATCAGATTTTTGAGCCATGACTTAAACCTTTATTTATCAAAGTCATCCAAGTAAATCACACAATTAAGAGACAAACTAAAATTAAAAAATCTAAAGGCTTAGAAAAATCAAAACTAAGGGATAAAGACCCAAGGCAACTTAGTGTGATAACACAACTAAGTTTAGAGATGTTCTTCATGTTCTAGGTGACATTTGACCAAATCTTATTTCTATTTACCACAATAAACACACCAATAAAAAGGTGGAATTATGGCTAGAACAATGGGTTGTAAAGGACATGAGTGATGGCGGATATTTTAACAAATCCAATCATATGTATAAATTGGGGAAGTCTCCTTCCTCAAATAAAAAAAGGGTTATTTCTATGGTAAGAAATGTTGATGACACCAGCATGTTATTTTTTGGTCACTCCCAATCATGGATCTTTTTGACATATGAGTCAAGTACATGTTATTGGAATTGAGCCACCAAGTGGTTTCTATGAAGGATGAGTAATGGGTAAACATCGTCGTGACTTTTTTCCTAATTACAAAGAAAGTGAAACTTCTTAGCCTCTTACACTATTTCATAGTGATATATGTGTACCTGTGAGTACATTTTTTAATGGGGGAACTAAGTACTTCCTCACCTTCATTGATGATTTTTATCGCTTTCTTTGAGTATACACCATTAAATCTAAGAATAAGGTGTTTGGAAAGTTTCATTGATTCAAATTTCTTGTAAAAATTCAAAGTGACTAGGATATCAAGTGTCTCATGGTTGATGGTGGAAGTGAATATACTAGCAATGTTTTCCAGCCATTTCTTATATCTTAGGGCATCCCTTTTTTACACTCCACAACAAAATGGAGTAACATAATAGAAAAATAAGGATATCATGGAGATCGCTTGTTTCATGATTCATTCCAAGAAAATGAAGCTTTAATTATGGGGAGAGACTATTGTTTGCATAGCACAAATCATCAATAAAGTACCTACATGTGTTGCTAGTATGACTCCTTATGAGAAATGGTATGGCAACAAACCTTCTATTTTTCCTCTCATAATTTGTGGATCTAGTGCAAGGGCCCATGCACATAATGAAAGTAAAAACACATCCAAATCTCCAAACCCCTGCTACAATATACTTGGATAAAATGAAACATCTCAAGGATACCACCAGTATGACCTCGCCACTCACAAGGTGGTTGAATATAGAGAGATTTTTTTACGAGGTTCCTACTCATGATCCACCAAGATATTTCCCATTATTTATTTCAAAATATTCTTTATATGGATCTTAGCATGATTCCATGGATCATTTTTATTCTCATCACCATGTATGACCTCTTCCAGATGATCCATATCATGTTTTAATGGACCCTCGTCCTTCACAGTATGATGTCGGTTCTCTCTACTTTTATGGGCTCTCTCTCAACTACTCTTACATTATCTCAAAAAAGTCCGATGGCTGGTGTGTGTTGGATTTCAAGGTTACTTTGACAGTGTTTACACCATTCTTAGGGGTGATTCATATGATGTAGGTTGCATGTATGTCAATTACCCCTAGTTGTGTCATGATGGACATTCACATTGGATTTAACTTGCTCATTTATTGTTAGACCTTGATTTAATTCTTGTGTGGAATTATTCCTAAGAGTGTTGTAGACCTATATAGCTTGGTGAAATTATTCATGATGCACGCATGGAGGTTGGTTTCCTAATTGGGAGGACGAATTGATTTGGAGGAGGAGCATTGGGCATATTGGAGAAGTGTGTTGAGCCCTAGATAATCTAGGGACACCCGGTTTCTTACATGGAGACTTGTACTTGAATTGAGGTGTAACATCCCCTAGCTTAATTGAGATGTAATGCCCCCTAGCTTAACTGAGGAACATTACTATGTACAATACACATAAAAAGAAAAAATGTATTGCTAGTTAATTTCCTGTAGCTTACCAGCTACAAATTATACACGGATTTAACTAGATTTCGATACCCATAATTAAATGCATCTACATAAATCTAAATGAACACGAATGCAGCTAATAAATCATCTACAATATCACATAAAACCATTCTCATACACATGATAAAATGCACAGCCATAAAACTCATAAGATAACTCAGAAAATAAATAAACATTTATCTTGTTAAAAATGTTTGTGCAACTAGTTACTTGGGAAGGAATTTTCACTCAACCATAGACTTCTTGTTCCAAATATCAATAGAAATTCACCCTCGAGCTAGGGCTAGGAATCCACAAGAGAAGGGTGCCTCTCACAGTTCACTCACAGCTCAAAATCCCACAACACACTGGTATTCTCCTACAACTATCCTGAATTTCCTCTAGCTCTCTTCCTCTTAACCTGCCCAACCCAAGGAATGTACCCCTTCGCCGCTATCAGTTCATCGGGAATCCCATTAGTTTATCAAGGTATCTCTAGTGTAGGTAACTAGGAATATCTATGTTGTGAACTCAAGAGAAACCACTACCAGGAAAAAATACCAGGAAAGAAATAACAACACTTGTTGTTACAATGCAACTCACACAAGAGTTCACTCTTCATGCCTAACAACCTAGCTCTTCAATATTCATCTCCAAAACGCTCCAAAGATGCTTCAGCATGCTCCAAAATTCTCCTAGCCTTATTGGTATAGCTCCAGTGCTCGTTTTCCCTGCTCTACTCTTGTTGTTCATGCCAATACTGAATGTGAAAAAATACATACTCTCCCCATATAAATTTTCTCTATTTTCCAAACACAATTGACTGATCACTCTGCCCAATGTTGATTGTATTGTAGCCTCGTGCTTCCAATGACTATGGGATGTGACTTCTACACCCACCCCCTCGTAGGTATTTAATGATTGGTCTCTCATACACTCAAGCGGAAAATAGAAGGTTTTCCCAATGATAATGAAATTCAAAAATCTTGATTTGGATTAATACCCATAATTAATTTCCTCCTTGGGACCCTCTTAGACACTCCTAGACATTTCCCTCTCTTGTGAATTAATCAACCCCCATATTTGCCCATATTCCCAGCAATCAGTATCACATTATATTTATTAATTAAAATGGGGATTATAGTGGGGATATTACATTCCCCCTCCCCTACAATTGTGCACCATCCTCGGTGCACAACACCATGCTAAAATATGTATATATACAAATTTATATTAGAATACTCAGAAAATAGAAATTTTCAATCTATTTACTCTCCAATAGCAATCTCAACCATAATATATCATTATTCTCAACCTGCTAACCCAAGGAATACACCCCCTTCACTACCTTCAATCCATCGGGATGCACCATTATTTCATCAGGGATATCAACATAGGCAATCAAGAATTTTGAGATATGGCTTCGGAACTCTAGCTACCCAAAATGGAGTCTTGCATTTTTAGCTTCTATTTTCTTCAAAATTGACAAAAATGTGTGGGTATTCCTCCCACATATTTTCTTCATGGTCCCATGTTTCATATTTGGGACCATAATAGGTCCATTGAGCCTTTACGATCCCTATGTATTTGTTCCATATCACTTTGAATTTATGGTCCAGTATGTGTATTGGTTCCACCTAGAAATCCCCTTCATTTTCCACTTGGATAATGGTCCAATAAATTATGTGTTTAGGGTCAGGCACATATTTATTTAATAATGATACATGAAAAACATTATGCATTGTCATGGATGCAATCAATGCTAGCATGTATGCAACTGGCCCTATCTTCTCTACTATTTCAAAAGGCCCACAATATCGTGTTGCCAAATTTGGGCAACAACCCAATCTTATCAAACTTCTCTTCGCTTTCACTTTGATAAAAACATGTTCGTCGGCTTTAAAATCTCTAAAAAAAAATCTTGTCTACATAAATTTTCTTCGTGTCCTAGTCAACCTATATATTTTGCCTAATCTTTACCATATTTTCTTCCATTTCCTTTAACAATTATGGCCCAATGACAGCTCTGACTGCTAGGTTATCCCAACTCACTAGTTTGTTACACTTCCTGCCATACAATGCGTCAAATGGTATAATTTTTAATGAGGCTTAATACCCATTATTGTAAGCCAATTCCACTAATTGGATAGAATCTTCCCACTTTGATGGTTGGTCCATCACATACATTTTGAGCATGTCTTCAATGATTTTGTTATTCCTCTCTATTTTCCCATCTGACTCTAGGTGATACATTATACTGAGTTTTAAATTTGTTCCAAAGCCTTTGAACAATCCTTTCAAAAAATTAGATGTAAATTTTGTATCTCTTTCTGAAACAATTTCCTTAAGCACTCCATGTAGCCTGGAAAATTTCTTCATTTAAATCTCTACAATGTTTTTTGCCTTGTGTGTGGTATTCATAGGAATAAAATGTGCAACTTTTGTTAATTTACCCACCACCACCATGATGGAATCATGTTGATTCATTGTCCTAGATAGCTTTGTAATGAAATCAATTGTAACCAGTTATTATTTCCACTCAGGAATGGGAAATGGTTGTAGCATCCTCGTTGGATGTCTATGCTTTATCTTCACCTTCTAGCACTCTATACTTGGCTATATAATTAGCTGCTTCTTTCTTCATTCTTGTCCAAAAGTATTGGCTTCTTACAATTGCAAATGTTTTCCGATATTTTGGGTGCCTAGCATATGGCACATTGTGCATTTCCCTCAACACTATATTTTTCATCTCTCCTAAATTTGGCACATATTTTTTCCTTCATAAATGAGGATTCCATCCTCTTTCAACTCATAATAATTAAATTTTTGTTGTAAATTTCCTTTTTGTACTGTCTCTTTTATTTTTAGATATTGTTAATCTGAATTTGCAGCCTCTAAAATTATATCTTTTAACTTTTTGTTGAACATGTTGATGGTTGAAAGATGCATTTCATGAGCTCTTATGTTGAGTGCATCAACTACCTGATTTTCCTTGCCTTTGATATGCTTAATTTTAAAGTCACATTCAATCAGAAATTCTAGCCATTTATTTTTTCAAGCATTTAATGTTGGTTGTCCAAACAAATGCTTCAGACCACAGTGGTCCTTAGATCAAATATTCTCCCCATGAGGTATTGTCTCCATATCTTTTAATAATGAACAATGGTTGTTAATTCCAAGTCATGTGTAGCATAATTCCTTTCATGCTTCTTTAATGTTTTAGACTAATAGCATATCACATGCTCTTTTTGAGTGAGGAATCCACCAAGCCCTTCCTTGCACGCATCAGTGCACACTAAAAAATGGTCATATGTATATGCAATCTTTAATATTGGTGCACTTGTTAAAACATCTTTTAATTGTTGAAAACTTTCTTCACATTTGGGATTCCATTCAAACTTCACTCCCTTCTTTTGAAAAAAAGTGATTGGGATTGCAATATTTGAAAACCCCTTTATGAATCTTCGGTGATAACCCACAAGACCCATAAATGATATAACCTCTATCATATTTCTTGGCATTGTCCATCCTCGAATGGCCTCTATCTTCTCGAGATCAACTGTTATCCTCTATACTGAAATAATATGCCCCAAGTAGTGAATCTTCTTTTGATCAAATATGCACTTACTTAGTTTGGCATACAATTTATGCTCTCTCAAAATATTCATCGCCATTCTCAGATGTTTCTCATGCTCTTCTTTTGTCCTTGAGTAAATGGGAATATCATCCAAGAAAATAATTACAATCTTGTTCGGGTATTCCCTGAACACTCCATTCATCATGCACGTGAAAATTTTTGGGGCATTTGATATCCCAAATGGCACTCCCATGAATTCATAATTCTTGTGTCTTGTTCTAAATGTTGTCTTGTTGATATCATCTTCCTTTATCCTTACTTGATGACAACCTGATCTCAAGTCAATCTTGGAAAATATTCTTGCAGCTTTAAGCTGATCAAAAAGATCCTCAATTCTTGGCAAAGGATATTTGTTCTTTATTGTGACCTTATTCAGTTGTCTGAAATAAATACACAGCCTTAAGGTTCCATATTTCTTCTTCAAAAAAATAATTGGAGTTCCCCAAGGTGACAAACTTGGACATATATACCCCTTCTTTAACAACTCTTCAAGTTGCATCCGCAACTCTTTCAATTATGGGGTGCCCATTCTGTAAGGTTTCTTGGACACTGGAGAAGCTCCTGCAACCAAATCAATAGAGAAATCAATGTCTCTCTTTGGTGGAAATCCTGGGATTTCCCCAAAAATATCTTCAAAATATTTCAAGATCGTATGGTTTTCAATACTTTCCAATTTATCTCTAGCTTCCTCTTTCATATGTGATGTAAAAATTTGAAATCCCTTCCTAAAACTATTTTTCAGCTGCATGGCTGAAATTTCTCTAATAAACACAACTCTCAAAATACCTTGAATATTTCCTTGTTTCCCTCCCTCATCAAGACAAGTTATGGTCTTATTGTAACAATCTAGGACATCATGGTGTTTCTCTAACCAATCCATGCCAATTAGACAATCATACAAACCCAATGTTCACATCTACCTTTGTGTTGTGTCCATTCATGTCTATTGGAAAATCTTTAACCAACTCATTGATCTTTCTCTTAGCCCGTGTGGCTAACTAAACTTGTAATGTCCCCCACCTCTTAGAGAGGTAATGAGGAGACTCAGTGGCCTGGGCACCCCCACTAGGTCATAGTCTCACATTGAAGGGGGGAAAAGTCAAGAAGTTAAAAGTTATATTTTTAAGTTGACTTAAGAAAGGAAAAGGAAAGGAGTAAAAGATAACTCAACAGAAGAATAGAAGATTAACCTTGGGAGTTAACCTAACTCAACAAAGAATTAGAAGGAAAAGTATAAGTAAGAGGTTGGGGTGCACCTATTACTCATTCTAGTTTTGGATTAGCATTTGCTATTGCTCTTGAGCATTCAGTTTGGGGGTTTTGCTGTACAAACCCTTGTGAGCAACTCAGTTGTGAAATATCCACTCACCTTGTTCCACAGCTTGGTCTCGGGGATGA
>JASDQU010104486.1:122922-134195 GCA_032191745.1 Picea mariana | reverse complement strand
CGAAGCATCAAGGAGTATCTGATCAGGTGGAAGGATTTACCCATTGAGGATGCCACTTGGGAGCAGGAGCACGTGGTTAGAGAAGCAGGTTTGGAATTGCTTGAGGACAAGCAATTTCAAGAAGGGGATACTGTAGTGTCCCCCACCTCTTAGAGAGGTAAGGAGGAGACTCAGTGGCCTGGGCACCCCCACTAGGTCATAGTCTCACACTGAAGGGGGGAAAAGTCAAGAAGTTAAAAGTTATATTTTTAAGTTGACTTAAGAAAGGAAAAGGAAAGGCGTAAAAGATAACTCAACAGAAGAATAGAATATTAACCCTGGGATTTAACCTAACTCAACATAGAATTAGAAGGAAAAGTATAAGTAAGAGGTTGGGGTGCACCTATTACTCATTCTGGTTTTGGATTAGCATTTGCTATTGCTCTTGAGCATTCAGTTTGGGGGTTTTGCTGTACAAACCCTTGTGAGCAACTCAGTGGTGAAATATCCACTCACCTTGTTCCAAAGCTTGGTCTCAGGGATGAAAGACTCCTCCACACCATTCTAGTCTCAGGGCCAGTTTATCGAGGGAGGTTCGATCCAGCTTATCCTGAGGGCCTAGGGCCATTCTGACAGTTGGGTTTTGTTTGCAGGGGCAGGACCATAAATTTGAGGGATTTTCTGGAGGGTTATACTCATTCTATATTTGTCTGCAGATTGGGACATCGTGGAGCCATAGGGGACGTCCTGTGATTCAGTAAAACTCAGATCTAGGGAGATCTGCTTGAGATCTGAGCCCGAAACTTCTCCCACTAGGTTCTCATAGGTTGATCTATATTCTTGGAGAGTTTCAGATCATTTGGAGGCCTCCTTCATCAGGGCCGAACCAGCTAGGGTTTCAGTCACCTAGTAGGGCACACCATTTAGTGAAGAATTCATATCTACGGGGTTTGAGAGTGCTTTTGGGAATTTGGACATCTGGGTTTTCCTTACAGTTTCCCGATCTATCATTTGGCATATTTCTCGGGATGATTGGACACTTTTGGTAGCAGGGCAGAATTATTCAGGGCTTTAGCATTCTAGTAGGGCGGGGCACTTTCCATCTTGGAGAGCATTAGTGTGGCTCAGATCTTCTTGATTTAGTCTTCATTGTATATCCAGCCTTTGGAGGCTTATTTTTTATTCTCGGGAGCATTTTGTAGCAGCTCATATCTATTGCTTGTATGATCGTTTGAGGTTTATGCCAGATCGACCATCTATTGTATTGATCTTACATTGCTCATAATAAAAAGGCCAGATCTTTACATGTGCTTCTACATCTTGAATATATTGTGATCTTCATGTGTTGATGAATCTTGTATGCACTTAATAACTCAATAAATTAGTAGTATTTAGTGATTCCAAGAAAGAATTTGGCTTGGGATCATTACATGACCAGTCCTGAAGCTAGTCAATAAACATGTGTTCCGGGTAAAACAGTCATAACTTCTTCATAGAGAATCCAAATGACGTGGGACAAATTTCATTGGAAACATTATGGAATTTATTTTCTTGTGTGCAATTTTTAGAATCTGATGTTAAATATTAAGCATGAGGTATTCTGTATAATTTTAGTCTCTTGAATAAACCAGAATTGAACAAGGCCTACCATTCTCTCTATAACTTCTTTTTGGGGAGGATTCAAGGAGTGAAACTTGGAGAAGTTTCAAAGAATAAACTGAATAATATTATCTACAGGATCAGAGTATTCTAAGAATTAAATAATTGTAGAAATTGAAGAAGTCTCAGGAAGCATTATCATGTTCTATGTGATGGTTGGTTCATGGTGTGATTTAATGTGAAGTTTTATTATCTCTCGTATATTCTTGGGGCAAGGATGGAGAGTTCAACTCTCTCTTGATATTGGAGGATTATATCTTCCTCTTTTAGGTTTATCCCTCCCTTTACATTTGGAATTTGTAGCTACCTTTGGAAGTCATTACTTCCCTTAAACAATAACTACTGATTATTTTTCATATATTGTGCATGGTGTATTGTGGTGTATTGGTGTAACTCTTATATTATTGTCCATTGCTCATTTGATATAATTGAATGGTTTAAGTATAAGTTGAAAAAGGTTTTAAATTGGACTTGATATTGATTCACCCCCCTCTCAGTATCAACAATTGGTATCAGAGCGGGTTACCTTCAGTACAGTTTAACCAATGGAAGGAAGATCCTAAGAAGAAATGGAAGACAAAATTCCAAATGGGATTCCACCATTTGATGGAAGAAATTTTGAATATTGGAGTAATAGAATGGAAACTTACTTGAAATCTCTTGGGGAAGATGTTTGGTTCTCATTTGCTTCAGGATACAATGCTTTGAAGAAACCAAAGACTGCAGCTCAGAAGGAAGCAAAAAGGAACAACAAATTGGCAATAAATACCATCCTAGATGGATTGACAGATTCAGTGAAATTCAATGTGGGATCATGTGCATCATCAAAAGAGATTTGGGACAAGCTACAAGACCTTTATGTAAGGGAAGAAGCAGAAGAAGAAGAAGAAGAAGAAGTTGAAGCAAATTACAACATCTCAGATTTCAAAGAAGAANGAAGGAGTAGGTCATGTTGAATTTGAATGTCCTCATCCAAGGATTGAAAGAAATGACACCGAACAAGAAAATTCCAATGAAGAAGAAGAAAATCATGAAGAAAAAATTATTCAACAAGAAGATGAGAATCTTAAAAAATTGAAGCATGTTGAGATTGAAAATAGAAAGCTTAAAGGCATGCAAAAAAACTAATAAGTGAATTGGGTAGTTGTGAAAAGACAGTTGTAATCTTGAAGAAACAATTAGAATACTTTGAGAAACTAAGAGACGGAACCATTTCCTTGAAAACTCTACTCGAAGAAGAAAGAAGAATAGAAGAAGTAAGGAATGTCCAAATGATGAAGAAAGAAGATGATTGTGAGAAACTTGAACAAGAAGTTGTCTCATTGAGGAAGAGCTTAAGAAAATCTCAAGTGAAAAAAGACTTAACACATCTTGGATGCATGGGTGAAACTTCATACAAAGAAGATGAAAATACCAACAAGAAGGTTGAAGAAAGCGCTACACATACAGTTGATGAGAAGTGGACCAGGATACCAGAAAGAAGGAATGATTACAAAAGAGATGAATATCCAAGAAGACCTCCTACCTTCAGGAATCAAAGAAGCTTCAATCAGTATGAAGGAAACTACATAAGAATAGATCATGAACCCAGATGGACTACATCACAAAGAAGCCCACTTACTCCAAGGTATCAAAATTTCTTTCTTGGTCATTGTTATACTTGCACAAATTTTTGACATAAGGCAATTAATTGCGGAATCAGTGAAAGAAACACATACGCAAGAAACATGAATGGTGTAAATAGAATATATGGAAATAATCGTGGATTTGTCAACATAAGTTATAATTCATTTTCCCCATTGATGGACAAAAATATTGCATGCTACAAATGTAATTATCTTGTTCACAAAGCACGACATTGCAGATATATGAATGAAGATGAAACTATGCCAACCAAAGTATGGAGAAGGAAAGAGATTCCAAACAATGAAGATTGTCGAATAGTATTGACCCCTGAAAAATGTAAAGAAGAAGATGAATGGTACATAGACAGTGGATGGTCTTCACACATGACCAGGGATCAAGACAAATTCATCAGCTGGAAGAGAAAGGGTGAAAATGTTGCATTTGGAGATGACTCCTCTGCCAAAATACTTGGAGAAGATGTAGTAGAGCTTGGAAGAAAAAATGTAAAAGCAAAGAATGTCCTATTGGTTGAAGACTTGAAGCATAATCTACTCAGTGTTAGTAAAATGTGTGATCAAGGATACACTCTTATGTTTGACTCCCGAAAATGTAAAATCAGAGAAAATAACTCAGGAAGATTGGTTGCAACTGCATCAAGAAGACCAAGTAACATATATGTCCTAAAACCATGAAAAATCTTCGAGGAAGAAAGAGACCATAAAAATGAAGTGTTATTAAGTGCTATATGTTCAGGGCGAGCAACCCCAAAGAAGAGAGTTACCTTTTGTCATTAAAGTTAGGGGGAGCAACCCCACCCTTTGTCATTGATGTCAAAGGGGGATAGCAATTGGGATCATGATGATAGGGGGAGAATGAGTTTTTCCATCAATGACAAAGGGGGAGATTGTTGGAAGATTGGTTGTTGTCATTGATGTCAACCCTAGTCATGGGTTTTGGACCGCAATATTGATGAAGGTATTTGGACATGAAGGAAAATCCACATGCAGATACAACACCCATGGATGGATAGTATACATCATGTTGTTTCCGATGGTATGTGGCATGTCATGTGGATCCTCATGGTTGAGGAGAAATGAATTTTTGAAGATGACAAAGTGAATTGAAGAAGGAAGTACATGTAGGCCCTAAAGATAATTAAAGAAAAGAATTACAAAATAAGAAAGTGTCAGGTCGGCCCTAATGTTAAAAGAAAGTGACATAAATGGTATAAATAAATATCATTATACATTCATTTGATACACAAGTCGAATTTTAGAGGAAATCAGAAGTAAAGAAGGCCGAATTTCAAGGGAGGATGAAGTCTTTTGGTGATGTGTTCTAAGGTATGTTATTTTCAGGTCATCTTACCATTTTTTCTAGAACGATTCAGATGGTGAAATTTCTATGGTATTGAGAATACATATCAAGGTACCTGTGGTACAAAGTTCAACTCTTGATTCACTATAATTATGGAGATACACTCTGTGGAAGATAGGATTTGTGACCAGTCCTGAAGCTAGTCAATAAACATGTGTTCCGAATAAAACAGTCATAACGTCTTCATCGAGAATCCAAATGATGTGGGAAAAATTTCATTAGAAAGAGTAGGGAATTTGGTTTCTTGTGTGCAAGTTTCAGAATCGTATGTTAAATATTGAGCACGGGGAATTTTGTACAAGTTCAGTCTCCTGAATAAACCATAATTGAACAAGGTCTACCATTCTCTCTATAACTTCTTTTTGGGGAGGATTCAAGGAGTGAAACTTGGAGAAGTTTCAGAGAATAAATTGAATAATATTATCTACAGGATCAGAGTATTCCAAGAATTGAATAATTGTAGAAATTAAATAAGTCTTAGGAAGCATTATCAAGATCTATGTGATGGTTGGTTGATGGTGATGATTTAATGTGAAGTTTTATTATCTCTCGTATATTCTTGGGTGGAAGGAAGGAGCAAGGATGGAGACTTCAACTCTCTCTTGATATTGGAGGATTGTATCTTCCTCTTGGAGGTTTATCCCTCTCTTTACATTTGGAAGTTGTAGCTACCTTTGGAAGTCATTACTTCCCTTGAACAATGACTATTGATTATTTCTCATATATTGTGCATGGTGTATTGTGGTGTATTGGTGTAAATATTATACTATTGTTCATTGCTCATTGGATATAATTGAATGGTTTAAGTATAAGTTGAAAAAGGTTTTAAATTGTACTTGATATTGATTCACCCCCCTCTCAGTATCAACAAGTAGTTCTTTCTGTGCGATAAAACCTTGGCAAGGCAATATGGATCACCTGAGGGACTGTATAGCAAAGAAGGGGATGCCTGAGCCTGGGCCTGGAGGGTGAGTGACCACAAGGAATATGAAACCTTGATAGTTCTTTTAAACTATTGATGGGGATCATGCACCCAATGGATATGTCAAGGAAAACTAATGAGCCTGGATAACAAAACAACCATGTGGATACAAATCCACAAACTATGCAAATAATTATTGTGCTAAGATTATGAAATTTTCCTAGAAATTCATATGCAATGTTTTTGCATAAGACTATGATTAACGTGCTTGTTGTCCAAGAAATATTGAAAGCAGGTGACCAAGATTAAAGTTCTGAAAAAGGACCTAACCAAGCAAGAAGGATCAATATTTCTGAAACAACTGAATGGGAAAGGCATAACATGTTTGTTTTGAGAAACAACATCGAGGATGATGTTCCTTTAAGGGGGAGGGAATTGTAACACCCTCATTTTCCCCCATCTTGTAATTAATCATAAAATAGGATTACCATGCTAAGGCATGTGGACAATGTAAATGTATTATTGTTAAACTACCCATAAATGACTATTGGGGGGTGAATCCTTGAAGTACGAGCCATGATATCTCTAGAGGAAAGAAATCAGTTAATGAATAAAGGAACAGTGGTTGAATCATCAACCACCCCCATGAATGGAAGTATGGTCTAGCTGTAGGATGTGAGTTCAAAGTACCACAGAGACCTGAAGACCCGAGATTCCTTCTGACTGAAGGAACAGGACAAGTCAGAAAACCTTCTAGAGGAGGGAAGGTAAGATACTGACAGAGATAGGGGGAAGAGAGCACAAGCTCATAAGGGATATGTGAGAACCCAAAGGAAGTGTTGAGAACATGACCTAAAGGACCTGAACGTGAGCTTGATGTTGAGAAAGCATCAGATAAACCTTGCAGGGTCGTTGTGACAGAGAGAGTTTCTCTAAGAGATGGCATAAATTCCCTAGTGATATCATGGCTTATCACAAGGGTGGCCAGAGTGATAAGAATGAATTCCTCTGAGCCTATGGTTGGGTGGAAAGGAGCACACCCATAGGCAGTTGGTTGGATGCGGCTTGTAATAGATAAGTATTCTCATACCCTGTGAAATTAAGCTATAATTATGCAATGAAATGAGATATACTGTGAAGGACCCAGGGATGTGTATGTTTTCTTAGTGGTTATAATGTATCTCTTTATTCCTGTTCAAATTGTGTATTCAAGCAAGTATGGATTGGACATGTTTTGTATTTGTAAATGCTTGCACCCTGTGGTGGCTTAATCTAGATCCACGAACTGTGATTTCGTCGACCTTGGGCACTGTTTATCGACACTCCTAATCGTTCGGAGTCCCTTGGAGGAGGGAGTCTGTTAAAGCCCAGGAGAGATAGTGCACTTATGCACAGGCGCTCTGCGAGGTAGGAAGAGACCGAGAACCACTTAAGTTATAGAGTTGACGAATGAGCATAAGGGGTGATCGAAAGGATTCTTCCAAGCATTAAGTTCAAGAGAAAGAGCGCAAAGCTCTTAAGACTTTCATAGATAACAAATATCAGGAAGAGTAGCAAGGCTGAAGTATCGAAAGGGAAGGTTCCCTTGTTTGGAAGATGAATGGACGCAATCTATTCAAAAGAAGCCATGGTCTGTTGTGACCGTTGGATATGGGGAAGAGCGTGGGAGTTAACCCTTGGATTCATTCAGACTTCGTGAGTTTGAAAAACTGAGCAAGTTCGTCGTAAGGGAGGTAAAATCCCCAAAGTCCCAAAGTTAACTCTGAGCCTTAGATCTAAGGATGCCCAGGAATCATCCCGACCGTCAGATATAGGAGGTAGATGATAGTCAAATAATGGGAGGAGAGGCCATCCCGGTCATCAGATTGACTCAAATACTCATTGGAGTTATCGAATCAAACACCAACCACTCGATTTAATAGACGGTTGGGAATCATTGCGAAGTGAGAAGGTGAATTTAGCAGACCTTCTAGTTCACGGCCTACAATCAACCCATGTCTTTGATCTTGTTGGGGTTGTAAGATCAACAATCTCGGTTAGACTAGAATGAAGCGAGCACTTTCTAGATTGGGGAGGTTGAACTCTCTGGTAAAGAGCACGCATGTTGGGGCCCCACAATTTCTGTGAACTGTCGATTGTCGTTGATCTTCGATCTGAGTTTGACGCGATCCCTAAAATGAAAGGAGCACATGGGACGGGGAAATCTTAAAGGAGATCAAAATCAGAAGAGATAGCATTTTCAAGAGTGCAGACGAAATCCAGGAGACGGGCCCGTAGGAGGGGAAAAGGTAAAATCCTTCGAGCGCTTAGAAAATCTTCTAAGTCGGAGTAAGTTAGAAACTGAGGAGGAGGAGCGATAGTGGCCATTGGATCACAACGTAGAGGATCGAAAACTGTATGATATAAGCAAGGTGCATGAACCTTATCACTTTGCACATGCAGGAGAAGAGAACTTACCAAAGTTATGAAGTCCAGAAGTAGTTTGGGACCATCCATCGTCAAGGAGGACATGTGGCGTAAGATCCATAACTCTAGAAGGTCATGGACCAGAAGGGGGGTGAAATAGTCGAAGTAATTTGAGTTTGTCCATCACTAGGAGGTGAATCTAGACCACCAGATCCAGAGGGACACGTGGCGATATATCGTGGTCTCTGGGGAAATCTGTGCAAGAGTTTTCAGTTGAGATTTGAGACTCCCAAAGTCCAAAGAGTCGGAGAGCCGAAGTAAACCTTAGGCATCAGATCACCCGAAATAGGATCCTGACCATTGATCGCCAGGAGATACGTGTCAGCATATAAAAAGCTTTGGGAAATCTATTCGAGAGTTTTTCAGTTGATATTTGATACTCCTAAATCGTGAAGAGTCGGAGAGCCAAAGAAAATCTTATTCGTCAGATCGTCCGAAGTAGATATCAGTCATCAGATTGTCCAAAGTAAATCTCAAGCATCAGATCGTTCGATGTGAATCTAGACCATCTGATCCAAAAGGGAGGTGGTGTGATTCTGTGGACTCTAGATAAAGTCCTGAAGTAATTCATAACCATCAGATTAAGAAGGGACGTGGCGTGAATCTGTGGACTCTGGATAAAGTCCGGAAGTAATTCATAGCCTTCATATTAAGAAGGGATGTGGCATGACTCTGTGGACTCCAAATAAAGTCCGGAAGTAATTCATAGCAGTCATATTAAGAAGGGATGTGAAATGAATCTGTGGACTCCGGATAAAGTCCCTAAGTAATTCATAGCCGTCAGATTAAGAAGGGATGTGGCATGGATCTGTGGGCTCCGGGTAAAGTCCCGAAGTAATTCATAGTCGTTAGATCTAGAGGAGACGTGGCGTAAATATGTGAACTATGGGTAAAGACCCGAAGCAATCCTAGATTGTCAGATCCAAAGGACAGGTGGAAAAAATCTGTGGATTTTGGGTAAAGGCTAGAAATAAGCCTCAACCATCTAATTCGATAGGACACATGGCAGTAATCTGCATACGTCGAGGGGGACCTAAAGTTGAGGACTGAGAAATCTGAAGTCCGAAGACGCGAAGGGATCACAATCGTTGATCTGAGAGGGACACCCGTCAATGGATTATCAACTCTGGATAAAATCCATTAGGGAAAAATGAGAGTTGAAATGTGAGATTTCCGAAGTTCAGAAATCTGAAGCGACGAGAGTCGTCGATGTGAAGGTGGATACACGGCACCAGATCTAGAACTCCAAAAGAAAAGAGAGGAGGAAAAGGTCTGAAGACGCGAAAAATATCTCGATCATTGATCGAGGAGGGAGATGAAGGACCATTGATCTAGTTGAGGAGGCCAAAGTCCCAAAGTGGGAGCAGAACTGTCAATTGAGGAGGATGCATGGTAGACGATCTATCATTTCGGAGAAATCTCTCTAGAAGAAATGAGAATTTGAGAACTGAAACTCCCGAAGGATGGACTTGTGGAGGAAATCGTAGCCACASATATGTAGTGACAGGTGTCAGTAGATCTTCCACTCTAAAATATTGATGTACGAAAGAAAGAAAAGTTTGAGCCTTGAGAATTTCGAAGTCCGGAATTCTGAATAAAATCACAACCATTGATTTGAAAGAGGTCATATCTAATCCACAAATTTGAAAAAGATAGATCTGAGACATCTATTCAGAGGCACCATCAATATCGTGAGATCGACGGTCCCGTAGCATTGTGGGGATCAAAGATGTGTGAACTTTAAAATTTTGAGGGCGGGTTGCAATCCAAACTACGGTTTCAAAGAAAGGACACGTGGAAGCTCAAGGTGAATTGCAAGGAGAAAAGTAGTTTGGTTTCAAACCACCCTTGGTCATGCCCACAATCGCGTGGTTACGTAAGGCCATCGCCCAAGGTCATATCAAGGAAGGGGATTTTTAGAAAAAGATCTAGTGCCCAAACTCTGACCTGGGTACCTTTAGACCTGCACCAGGAAGTCGAAAGGGTCTACGTCTCATTAGAGAATGAGACCATCAAGGTCTTGGAGAGTCGTTTGGCTCCAAAATCAGAGATTCCTTAACCGAGAGGTCGGACTGGTTCCCCGACCATCCAAACTAGAAACCATGGATGGAGAATCTATCCTTTAAGAAAAGCGAAAATTTTTATGCCCCGTCGTGGGTTTGTTACAACTACCTCTCTAAGAAACTGAATGATAAAATATTGGGCAAGTGTGCTTTCTTGATGTGATCATATCCTAGCCTCTTCTCCCAGGATACCTATACCAACATAGGTAAACGGATATCCAAGCCAATGATTTTGGCATCTGCACATGCTGGGCTCTAGTCATTTTACTGGTATGTTGAGGTGGAGTTGTAACAAACACGACGTAAATAATCCTATTCTTAGGCTGACGAGGATGATAGTTTAGTTTACTTCCCTGCAAAATATTTACCTATTGGTCAAGATCCCTCTATGCCTATACAGATTCAGGATTTTATGTTTTGATAGTGGCAACGTGTTTACATCAATACCTCACAACTTCTCATAACGTCCTTGCGAACAAATTTATTTTTTCACGCAAGCTCTTTCACTAATATGAACCTATTTCTATGATTTCTTGGACATCTAGCATGGCATGTGCAACTTGATTTCACTGGTTGATTTTTGTATGCAAGTTCATTCTAGATGAAGGCACCTGTTTCCTTATAGTTGTCTCCGGTGACAAACTTTGACTCATAGGTCTAACCTGGCCACAGGGAATGCATAGAAGGCATGGGCTGGTTGTTTGGTGATGTATGGATTCAACAAGTGGTTCGATTCAGTTCTTTCTGATTCTTCGTTATCAATGTATGTAGGGATCGGTGTTTTGATTCAGTCCTGTTGAGGCGAGAACTAGCATGACGATGTGCAACAGTCAAAATCGTCGCGAAGTTTTTCCTTCTATCTACAATTACATCTTCACTCTCGACGAGGGCACAATCAGGAACTGTTCGAAGGGTGAAAGCAAAGATGCTCTGGATGAGTTGCTTATATAAATTCCTAAAAATCAACCTGAGTCTTCATATGGAACTGGTTGAATGTGAAGGGTATGGTTCTAAATCACAGAGGTTCTAAAAGCAATTTTTAAGAATAATGTCTTTTGACGGGCGGGTGGATTCATTTGCTCACTACTTTTATTCATATGTTATTACATTTTTTTTTATTTTTTTTAATATATATATATATATATATATATATATATATATATATATATATATATATATAT
>JASDQU010104486.1:105478-118647 GCA_032191745.1 Picea mariana | reverse complement strand
AAAACATAAAAAAAAAATGTTATAAATTGAAACATCCTTCATATAAAAAACAATATTATAAATGTAATTTTTAAAAACTCATAATTAATTATAAATAAAATAAAATAAAAATAACATATATTGTATATATTTTTAAAAAATCAAATATATTATACATTCAACTAAATAATATTAACTCCGTGTTTATTATATCATCAAAACATTTTCCTAAAATGTATGTATACATGCATGGATAATATGAAGTTATGTTCGACAATACATGTATTCCAACAGAGGACGAACACATTGAATAACCACTCACACAACTAGATCAAAGATCAACACACTAGTATTTTGACATGGTAAAACGCCTATAGGGAAACATCCACGGCCCCAACCAACGCGACCACTTGGAGAAATTTATTAATGCAAAAGAAAAAGATTACAAAGATATTTTACAAGAGAGTTTCTCACAATCGATCATCGAAAAATGACCCTCCATTCTCTTTAAATAGAGATCATGGACCAATGGGGTGTTAAGTCATGGATCAATGTAGTTTTTAAGATGGAGTAGAATATGAACCGTTGGATCACTCTATTTCGGGAACATATCATGACCGTCAGATTTATTAACTACAAATGCATACTATGTCATCATAAAGAAACACACTAAGAAACACACTTTTACCTAACGACACATTGGACCAAGTAGATATTAACTAACTCCTAAGTGTCTAAATATCCTAACATCCCCCCTTCATAAAAACTTGGGATAGGATTGAAGGATTTGCAATAGTGACACAATAGGAGAAGGAAGACGTAATTAGAGCCTATCCCCCCTTAATGACAACTTCTTGAACTCCTAACATAGATAAAAGTTTGGAAAACCTCACTACTGTAAGAGACTTTGTGAAAATGTCTCCAACTTGATCTTCTGTAGGGAAAAAGAGAACTTTAATAACTTGATCATGAATGAGCTTTCTGATGAAGTGCAGGTGTAGCTCGATGTGTTTGTTGCACTGATGTTGAACTGGGTCTTTGGTGAACTTGATGGCACTCAGATTGTCACACCAAAGGTTGGTCAGATGTTGTTGCTAGAATCCAAACTCCGAAAGGATCTGTTGAAGCCATAAGGCTTCTTGACTTGCATTTACCGATGCTTGGTACTCTTCTTCTACTGAAGAAAGTGCAATAGCCTTTTGTTTCTTACAGGCCCAAGTGACAAGTCATAAACCAAGGCTAAAAACATAACCTGCAGTAGACTTATGATCATCAGGGTCTCCAACCCAATCTGAATCAGTGAAACCAACCAATAAAGGAGTTCCCCTAAACTGTAATGTATCCCGAACTAAACTGTACCTCGAACATACCGAAGTATCATTTTAGCTGCTTTCCAATGGCTTTCATGGGGTGTTTACATATACCGGGAAACATGACCAACAAAAAAGGAAATATAAGGACATGTATGAGTCAATTATAAGAGACTACCAACTAACTGAAGGTACAAGGTGACATAAACTACATGAGAAGTACAGGTGGCAGCAAGCTTGACTCTACACTGAAAGGGAGAAGGGGTTGGTTTACAATATTCCATGTGAAAGTGACGAAGAAGTTCACAAGCATACTTATACTGGCAAAGAAAAATTACTTCATTTGTTTGCAAAACTTGGACGCTAAGGAAATAGTGCAAAAATCTTAATTTTGTTATTTCAAATTTGTTCTTAAGGTTGGTTTTCACATGGTTTAAAATTTTTGAGTCACTACCAATAAGGATAAGGTCATCAACATAAAGGACAAGGATTATGAGATGGCTTCCTACTTTCTTGGTATAGACATTAGGATCACAATGACATCTAAAAAATCCAGTGTCAATAAGAAAGCTATCCATTTTGGCATACCAGGCTCAAGGAGCTTGTTTAAGACCTAAAGAGATTTATTAAGGAGACAAGCAAAGCTAAAGTCATTATGTACATAGCCAAGAGGTTGTTCCATATAGATTTTTTCCTGCAAATCCCCATGCAAGAAGGCGTATTTAACATCCATTTGATGGACCTCCCATTTATGTAAGGCAGCAAGGGAAAGAACAAGGTGGATGGAATTCATTTTGGGTACAGAGGCAAAGGTTTCATTATAGTCAATTCCTTCAACTTGGGAAAATATGTTGGCAACTAGTTAAGCCTTGTTCCTTTCAACACTTCCATATGATGCATACTTAGTTATGTAGACCCATTTACATTTGACAAGTTTTCTTCCTTTTGGAAGAGGTACAAGATCCCAAGTATCGTTTTCCATTAAAGAATGATACTCTTCATTCATTGTTGTATCCCAATATAGATTACCTAAAGCTTCTATGAATGTCTCTGGATCATGAGTCTCTTAAACTTGAGTCCTAAAAGAGAAGAGGCTTGTTGGAACTTTGAACATGTCTGTCATTGATCTGAAGGATCACCGACAATATCACCAACTGCTTCTCGTATTGAACAGACCCATATAGGAAGCGGTGGTGTTGTTGTTTGTTCATGTTTAATGGACTCATCTAGAGGAAGGTGAGAAGGAGAAGGTGGATTTCCATCCTCACTGTCATCATCTGAAGAAGAAACCAAAATAGGAACAAAATAAGGGACAAACGTTGAAGATGGATCATAGGCCGAAGAAGGCACAATCACTGAATTAGGCTCGCAGACCAAGAGATTTTCATCAAATTTAACATCTCTTCTAATAATAATTTCATTACAATGTAGTTGAAGAAGTCTATAACCATTGACATCTTTAGAATAACCAAAAAATATACGCATCTCACTTTTATGATGCAATGCTTTCCTTTTCTCATTAGGAATGTGAGCCCAAGCTATATTGCTAACACATAAGTGACTTACATCTAGTTTAATTTTAGTACATGCTTCTTCCAGTGTTATATTTTTAAGAGCCTTTGTGGGAGTGTGATTTACTATGTAATTTGAATAGTTAATGGCTTCCACCCAATACTTTAGACTTAATCCCTTAGATTGGATCATAAAATTAGCCATTTTTTTTAATGTGTGGTTTTTTCTCTCAGCAACACCATTTTGTTGTGGTGTATATGGAAAAGTGTGTTTCATATGGATGTCATGTGTAGTGCAGTAACTTGTAAAATTATTGTTCACATATTCACCTCCATTATATGTTCTTAACCCTTGAATTTGATGTCCAGATTGCTTTTCTACAAAGGCCTTGTAGGCTAGAAACTTGTCAAAAACTTCGTTCTTAAGTTTTAATAAGTAAACCCAAGTACGTCTGGAAAATTCATCAATGAAATTTAAGAAATATTTTCACCCAAAAAAAGAAGGAGAACAAAGTGGACCATACAAGTCACTGTGAACAAGCTGAAAAGGGCCGAAGGCGTTCCAAGAGTCAAGTTTGTTAAAATTGTCCCGATGATGTTTTTCGAGAACACAACTAGAACAAACACCATCTCTACATGAAACAAGAGGAAGACCAGTCACCATCTTTTGATTACATAGTTTTTGCAATGAGCGATAGTTTAGATGACCAAACCGCTCATGCCAAAGTTTTCTCAAGTCATCGATATGAGAAACAAAAACTGATGGAAAATATGATGACCCAAAGTTGTCAAACTTGTAAAACCTAGTAATACCATCAACAATTCCAGTTGCAAGAACATGTTGAGGATATTTTATATCCTCTATTACAACTTGGTGAGGTGAAAACTCTACGATTTTACCTTCACCTAAATGAGTGATTTGATATATTGATAGAAGGTTACAGAAAAGACTTGGAACACATAATACATCACTGAAATAACCATTATCTACCTGAACTATTCTAGATCCTACAACATTAAGATATATATCATCACTAACAAATATTTTATTGGTGTTACATTCATTTAGAGAAAAACATATGGCTTTATCCTTATCCATATGATAAGATGTTCCARAATCAATAAGCCAYGCATCAAAAGAAGAAGTAGAAGTTGCATTGAAGGAGAAACCATCAGAAGAAAGTGCATGTCCATGAGAATAAGAAGAAGAAGAAGAATCAATATTGATGTTGCGCTTCTTCATCACTGCTTCTAAAGCTTCCATCTTCTTGAAACATTTGCATTCATCATGACTATCTTTCCCACAAAAGTTGAAATGTTTGTCAGTCTTCTTGTTTTTAGATTTTTCTCCTTTGTCACCATTAAGTGTTGAAGTTGTCTGAGTGAGTTTGGGACCCTTTTTTTTCTTGTTTTTGTGGCGAGGATGTTTCTTCTTGAGATTCTTGGGTTTATCTTTCTGTTGGGCTATTAAGACTTTGTTGGATGTACCCGCAGTGTTGATCACTCCAAGTTGTACAAGCTTATCTTGCTCTCTAATCAAGGCATCACAAAGAGACTCAAGACTGGGTTTTTGATAAGCTTTCCCTAGATCCTATCTCATGGCATAGAAGGTATATACAAACACATAATATGCACTACCTAGCTTGGAAAGAATAATATAGAAGCAATGTTCTTCCTCCAACTTTATGTTACACTCTTCACATAAAATTCTAAGTGTTTTAAACTTAGATAGATAGTCTTCAATGAAAGAAAAATAATTTGGAATTAAAGTCAATATATGATTTTCTAACTAATGTGCTTAGATAATATTGTATTTACCAAACACAGATTCAAGTTTTTCCCAAGCTTCATCGAGGTCATCAATTTCTTGAATGTGGAACCTTAAATTACGAGAGATGGACATTCTGATTAGTCCATGTGCTTTGTCATTCCGATTATCCCATTTGAATTTGTTTTCATCATCAGTGGGTTCTTTTTTCTTTCCCGAGGTAATCCAGTATAGGTATTTACTTCTTAATAAATCCTTCATATGAGATTTCCATTGGAAATAGTTGGTGTTCGTAAGAAAAAGATCACTAGAAGAAGCCATATTAAATATGTAGATAATATGGATTAAAAAACTAAAATTGATGGTCTAGATTGAAATATCTTGAAAAATTAGATGGTTTTAGAAAAACGACACTAAAAATAGACTCCAGATGTGAAAGTTATGCCCTTTTAAAAAAAAGGTATAAATGGTAACCAAAGAGCCGCATGGCAAGTAGAAGTTGGTCCATGTGGTGATACCCCTCCAAATAGCCTCACTTTTATAAACAAGTTGTTTTATGAAGTGAACCACTTTTATAAAAATAAACAGGGATCACTTTTACAATGAAGTTACTTTATAAAAGAAAGTTTTACAATGGATGCATGAACTTTTTCAAACAAAGTAACAAAAAAGAGACCTCTTACTTAATAAGGAAACTTTAAACCAAGTGAGTTAGCAAAACATATTGTAATGTTTAAAAGGAGGATTGGGGTTGTTGTTGTTGTTGTAGAAGACATCCTTGGAGAGTGTGCTCATAAAAAAATCTTTTCACACAAGAAAAAAAAATTGCTTCTCGTTGACAACAAGGGTTAGATCTCGATTAGCTTACCCAGAAAATGCACATTTTTTTATCTGTTTCCGATTTTCCGAAAACGCATAGGGTGTGGGGCAAAGAGCATACACAGATCTTAAAGAGTAGAAACCTGGAAACATAAAATAGAAAATGGAAATAATACTCTGCAAAATTTTTAAAAGGGCGTATTCATGCTTTATACCTCTGAATCTTACTGAAATGGTCGTATCTTGGGAAAATGAAAACCTTTCCAAGTGAACTAGAAAGTGTTCCTTACTGAAATGATCACTTCGTACGCAATGGAACAATCCTCTCATCCCATAAATGTAAAAAAATGGTAAAAACAAGAGATGAGGCAAATCGGCTTCACGATCTCGATCTACAATGGGAGTGGGTCTTCAAATAGGATCTAATACCATGTTCGAAAACACATGTATTCCAACAGAGGATGAACATATTCAGTGACCACTCACAAAACTAGATCAAATATCAACACACTGATATTTTGACGTGGTAAAACCCCTACGGGGAAACATCTACGTCCCCAGCCAATGCGGTCACTTGGAACAATTTATTAATGAAAAAGAAAAAGATTAGAGAGAGATTTTACAAGAGAGTTTCTCAAAATCGATCATCGGAAAATGACCGTCCATGCTCTTAAAATAGAGATCATAGACCAATCGGGTCTTAAGCCACAGATCAATGTAGTCGTTAAGATCAAGGAGACTATGAACTGTGGGATCACTCTATGTCGGGAACATATCATGACTGTTGGATTTCCTTACTACAAATGCATACCAAAGAAACACACTTTTATCTAACGACACATTAGACCAAATAGATCTTAACTAACTTCCAAGTGTTTAAATATTCTAACAACTTCATGTTTATCATATCATCTAAAATTTTAAGAATTGCATGTTTATTATATCATTACGGATTTTAGTCTTATTACAACTTTCCCTTTCTTTCTCATTCTTTTGAAATTGGAATTAAAAAAAAAATTAAACTTATTTTATGAATTTGAAATAATGTTTTTCAAATTATCTCATATATATTTGTTAAACCCTTTAAAACTAAGTGTTTGTTTTTTAACTTAATTTTATATTCATATTTTATTTTGTGTTTTTTTATGTATTTGTACATATCTAATTTTTCTTTATACTAGAGTATGATTTAGAAGTGTTTTTGTTTGGCTAAGAGTTAGTTTTCCTAAGTATGCTCCCTTAGGGACCACCAATGGGCTAGTCCAAACATGGTTTTCCTATGTTGACAGATACCAACCATTGATAATTGTCCCCACTACTAGTTAACAACTAAGTTATGACTTCAAACATGGTTTTCCTACATTAACAAATATCAACCATTGATAATTGTCCCCACTACTAGTTAACAACTAAGTTATGAAAAAAATTCTTTCTGTGTAAAAAACTATGTAAAATCTAATTAATTAAAATATTGAAATTTATTTATGTCTTTTTCAATGAAATAAGTTAAAGTTGTGGAAAATAATTGTGTAAAATCTAATTAATTAAAGTATTGAAATTTATTCATGTTTTTTTTAAATGCAATAAGTTAAGGTTGTGGCAAACAAACATTACTTTTAGTAAACAAATGAGTCAACTTCCATCAAAATTTCAAAAATAGTTTGAATTTAGTTTTATGCATTGTGGAACTTTGATCCTATAGATTTTACCTTCTTTTAAACCCATTCAAATACTTAAAAATACATTAAAGTTCTGAATTGATTAGAAATTTAACTTATTGAATCATTCCTAAAAAAACATTGCTTTCAGTTTAACTTACATTATGTTGGCCCTTGACCAAGTTTTGAGGAACACTTGGTCATATTTGACTGTTTTTGGGACTTCGACAGCTTGTCAAAGATGGAGCGCAATGCGAAGCAAAAATCGTGGAAGCTAGACCTCTTTTTGGGTCCTTTTAGGGTTTTGGGTAATGGGGAAGGGATGTCGGCCTGTGGGTTCACCCACTCTTAGGCCCACTTTTGTAATGTATAAATAGATAGGCAATGTAAGAAGTAGTAGAAGTTGTTGTTTAGTGCACTTGGTGATTGCTTAGTGCAAGTTGGCTAAAGTGCTAAGAGTTGGATCTGTGTGATCAAGTATTGTAAGGCTTTGTGCAATTTGTGTAAGACCTGCAGAGTTGAGTGCAAGTCCCTATGAGAGACTATAGAAGTATTTGTGTTGTAAGGCAAGGAAGAAGGATCTAGCGAGTTGCCCAGATCTTCTGTGCTGTGCGCAGTAGGGTTTGGAGGCTTTGTACTATAACCGATTGAAGACATTAATAAATAAGAAGACTTTGTGGACGTAGCCCCAGGGAGGGGGTGAACCACGGTAAACCTGTGTGTTGTGCTCTGTGCCTCGACTTGATGTGCTTGTCTCTTCCTTGCTAAGTGCTTTGATGTGTTTAGATAGATATATTTATGCTTTGTGCTTATGAGCTATGAATGAATGTTAGCTCTGATATGTATGAATATGCTTAGTGTTGATCTACAGGATCTGATCTGTTTTACTGTTACTAAGTGATGAAAGATCTTAGATCTAAGTAAATGTTGTGATGCTATGTGCTCTCTTCGAAGTATAATAAGAATGAATATTGATGAAGATTAACTGTTAAATTCTCTGTTAAGTGTTAGAATCATAGGTCTGTGTACCAACTAGGGTTGCATACATCTGAGTCCTACAACCAACCCTACCTCTACCTCAGGTGAGACTTTATCTGCTTCATAGGTGTTGCCGAAAGGGATGGTAGTTAGGGTTTTGTTGGTGCGTTGTTGTAGCATTGAACTCTGGGTCTGCCCCTAACGGCTTCCATTACACCAGAAGAAACAGGTGATGAAAAAGAAGATACAGAAACCCATAGAGTTGAAGTACCACCGCCTTAGGATGAAGAAGACTCATCGAAGAAAAGGAAGGTCTCACCTCTGAAATCTTCCTCCAGAAAGAAACCAAGAACCCATGTAACCAAGATGCGAACTGCCCTCACGTTGGATGATTTTGACTTCATTGTTGGAGCGGTCAACGATGCTTCAAAGGAAATCATAGAGAAGCAGGAGGCGAAGTAGGAACAAATGTATATCCAGATTGAGATCGCACTCCAGGGAGTACAACAAGCACTCCAGTCTAGCCGAGAAACCTCTACTGCACCTCTACGAGAAGGAACAATAGAATCGAGATATGAATTAGTTCAACTCCGCAAGATTGTTGATACAGTCGAAGTACGCCTTAGACGTGCTCAGGAAGAAAAAGCGTAAGCCACCCAGACCCTAAAGAAAGCATAGGAGGAACTTATTGAATAACACCAAGTTGCGCAACAAGAGAAGAATGCTCTCCAAGCAAAATTTGAAGAAGACAGGGCGAATATCCAAAAAGAGAAAGAGTAGTTGCTCGCAAAGTAGATAGGAATTGAAGAAGCACTCAACAGAGCATTTCTCTTTGTGAACGGCTTAGAGAAGAAGGCCGAAGAGCCCATAGAGCGCCAAGTGACGAAGTTGGCTGAAGTTATTCAGCAACTTCAACAAAGGGTCGTGGAATTAGAACTTCAGAACATGCCACAGACTTCGCAAGAAGTGTGCGACCAACGAGAATTGAATGCTCAAAACACAGTCGAGAGGATTAAAACACTTGCTGTAGAATGTAAACAGCTATGTAGCAGAAGCGCGTAGATATATGAACAACTATTTGAAGACCCAGAGTTGAAGAAACTGGAGTCCCAGCTCCAAGAAGCAAAGCAGCAAGCCGATACAGTACAGGTGCAACTCAAGCTCCTATTACCCATCGAGAGGATGAAGAGATCCCAGGAACAACACACTGCCCAAAAACTCATCCTTACCACGCAAAACAAAGTGATGGAAGTCACCCAGAAACTCCATCCGAGCTAGGAGGCAGCCTACCTATTGTTTGAATAAATTGAAGGCCAAGGAACACTACTTGAACAAGTAGTTGCTACAGTCGAGCAGCAACTGGAAGGACCTATCAGCGAAGCGGTTGTTCAGGATTTTGTTGAGCAAGAAGTAGTAGCACAAAGACAAGTCGAAGCAGCTCGAGACCTTTGAGGTAGAGTTACCCAGACCTGAGTGACTCGGGACGAGTCACAGGTGAGTGTTGGGGGCATGTTGGCCCTTGACAAAGTTTTGAGGAACACTTGGTCATATTTGACCATTTTTGGGACTTCGACAGCTTGTCAAAGATGGAGCGCAATGCGAAGCGGAAATCGTGGAAGCTAGACCTCTTTTTGGGTCCTTTTAGGGTTTTGGGTTAATGTAATGGGGAAGGGATGTCGGCCCATGGGTTCACCCACGCTTAGGCCCACTTTTGTAATGTATAAATAGATAGGCAATGTAAGAAGTAGTAGAAGTTGTTGCTTAGTGCACTTGGTGATTTCTTAGTGCAAGTTGGCTAAAGTGATAAGAGTTGGATTTGTGTGATCAAGTATTGTAAGGCTTTGTGCAATTTGTGTAAGACCTGTAGAGCTGAGTGCAAGTCCCTGTGAGAGACTGTAGAAGGCTATGTGATTTAAGGCAAGGAAGAAGGATCTAGCAAGTTGTGCAGATCTTCTGTCCTGTGCGTAGTAAGGTTTGGAGGCTTTGTGTCGTAACCAATTGAAGACATTAATAAAGAAGAAGACTTTGTGGACGTAGCCCCAGGAAGGGGGTGAACCACGGTAAATCTGTGTGTTGTGTTTTGTGTCTCGACTTGATGTGCTTGTCTCTTCCTTGCTAAGTGCTTTGATGTGTTTATATAGATATATTTATGATTTGTTCTTATGAGCTATGAATGTATGTTAGCTCTTATATGTATGAATATGCTTAGTGTTGATCTACAAGATCTGATCTGTTTTACTGTTACTAAGTGCTGAAAGATCTTAGATCTAAGTAAATGGTGTGATGCTCTGTGCTCTCTGCAAAGTATAATAAGATTGAATATTGATGAAGATTAACTGCTAAAGTGATCTGTTAAGTGTTAGAATCACAGTTCTGTGTCCCATCTAGGGTTGCAGACATCTGAGTCCTGCAACCACCCTTACCTCTACCTCGGGTGAGACTTCATCTGCTTCGCAGGTGTTGCCGAAAGAGCCGATAGTTAGGGTTTTGTTGGTGTGTTGTTGTAGCGTTGAACCCTGGGTCTGCCCCTGTGCCAACACATTCATAATCTATTATCATTTTGTAATCAAATTATTTTATACAAATTCTGCTCGTCAGTTGTATTTCTATGTTTAATTGATATATACTAACCAATTTAAGAAATATATATTAATTACTTTCTTCCACATGCATTCAAATCATAGTCTTTATGGTCTTTCAATTTTGCAAAAAGAACAAATTATGTTTTAATTTTTTTTATAATAAAAGAGTAAGTTAATTTGTTATTAAACTAATCTTTTTCTAGTTTTAATTTTCTATTAAATTAATCTTCTTTTACTTTTAATTAGTTATTAAATTATTTTTTAGTTAGGTAAATGTAAATAGAAAAATTTAAGTGATGAAAAAATCTATTATGACTCAAATTTTATATATATGATGATGTAATATCTTTAACCATCAGAACGTTTAATTATTATGCCTAAAGCATTTTGACAGGGATTGAGAAACTATCATTATTGTCATTAAAAATTTAATTTTGGACCTATAACTTCTTGACACATCATTTTTTTTATTTGACTTCTTTGCCCTAGTTGTTTGAGATATCAACCATTATCATAGCCGTAAAAAATTTGTCAAATAACATTGAAAACAGCCCCTGTCATATTGTCAGTGAAGTACGGATTTCCCACCGCCTCATATCTCCACAGCCTTTATGCTTTGCACAATATATTTTGTGCTTGAACTCACAATGATGAACGCGCACTTACAACGATGCTACTTTATAAAATATTAATATCTTTAATTATGGGCAAGACCAAAGTTACACATCCTCGACTAAATTGTCTGGTGCACCACTGGATCCAATTAACTCCATTTTAACGCCAAACCAGGAATAAACACGCTACAAAATGGCATGACCCATTCAAGCCAGTGGCAATGCTATCCACGTCATTTCTGCAGACCTTAGCTTTACTCATCCATCTTGTACACGGCTTCGCAAGTCGGTATTTTTTTTCGATTGAGACGCGGGTTTCTTCGACGAAAATCACTTTTACGATTTTCTGCGAGGGCGGTGAAGTCGGCTCCAGTTTTTTCTCTTCGCTGGTATGCAGGAACGGCGTATACGGGGCTGATACTGTGAGTTTTTTTTTCTTCTGGCGGTCGATTCGGTATTTCCTTGCCAACAGTCTGCTCTTTCACAGGGTTCTAGGTTTTCTGTTTCTGGGTATAATGGCCATTTTCAGTTTGTTCTAAGATATAGTAATGGTTGGTGTAATATCAGTTTGTTTTAAAATATCAGTTTGTTCGAAGATGAGCGGGTGGCCCTTTTCCTTCACTAGCCGACGGGCCATGCCCATAACCAGGCCATGCCCATAACCAGCCGGACCCCTGAAGTAATGAAGACTGACCCCTGATCAGACTGTTGCATAAGTTTTTTTTTTTTTTTACCCCTTCCTCGTCACACTGTAGCATGATTTTATTTAGTTCTTTCTTTTACGTGGTAAATAAATCACTTGATTAATAGAAAAACATGGAATTGAGGAAATCACTGTGATCACAAGATACAAAAGAGTAAGTTGATTTTGCAATAAAGGATTGTATTTAAAAAAGAAAAATTGAAGTTGACAAAAATTTCAAAGATAGCTTAAGTTTACAGAATTAAATGTACAGTGTTCTATTTACAGTGAAATTTTATTTAGAAGTTTATTCCCATTTTAAACATAACCAACAGCTTAAATAAAAATTGATTAGAGTTCCAAATTAATCAAAATTCCAAAATTAATAACATCAACAATTTTATAGAAGAGTCAATAAGAGTCCAAAGTTTCTTGCATCCCAGCTTTGGCAACACCAGACCAAGGAATGGGTTTCTCGCAAAACAAGAATTCTATGAAGACCGACCCCTGATCAGACTGTTGCATAATCTTTTTTTTTTCTCCTTTCCTTGTCACAGTGTAGTGATCTTATTTTGTTTGTTCTTTCAAGTAGTAAATAAATCACTTGAATTGCAAAACATGGATTTGAGGAAATCATTGTGTTATCTTGCAAAACAAGGATTTGAGGAAATCATTGTGGTTTCAAGATAGACAAGGATTAAAAAAAAAATTAATTTTATATTAAAGAGATTTTTTTAAGGATTTCATTTTCAGGTGAAAATGAAGTTAAATTGGCAATTTTTTTAGGGATAATCTAAGTTTCATATAATCCAAGTTCTATGTAAAAAACAATTCAAGTTTCATGTACATGAAAATAATGTAAGTTTTATGTACAGGAAAACTTACTTTGTTCAGAGATTTTGCTTTATTTGCCTTATTTTATTTTCAACTGACTTAAATACTGAAAATCAATCAAAATTTCAACTTATTAAATAATTGAATTAAAAAAACCTTTAAAAAATCAATCTACTCCACAAAACACAAGTAAAAAACAAATATTATTTCCATTTAAAAGGTATATTGTTTCTGTTTGATATTGTTTTTTTTCAAATAGAGAAAAATATCCTCGGTTATGTTATTTTCTGAATTGAAGTGTTAAACAATATAGAAAAATCATAAATACTTGTGTAATATGATATGAAAGTACAAGATTTTCATATTTTAATGCAACAATTCATTTTTATGAAAGTACATGTTTTTCCTATTTTAGTTCAGCAATTCATTTTGGT
>JASDQU010104486.1:67568-81619 GCA_032191745.1 Picea mariana | reverse complement strand
GCAGGGATTTTTCGTTAGTTTAATAGGATCAGAGGAAGTATTTCTGCAACTATAAACACCTGGAAGGAAAACTACAGTGACAATGAAGAGGTGAATCTTTGTTGGACCCTCACCCCCGGCATGATCATTTGGGCAATTTGGAAGGAACAGAACTGACGCATCTTCAGGAACCAAAGATGGACGGTTGGAAAGATCAAGGAAATAATAATATCCATGACAAGGGAAATGGTACAGAGCCGCAACCTTTGAACAAGAGGAACATAACTCACTGATCGGAATCTTAGAATTCTAGAGGCTTTCCAAGTGAAAGGAAACACAACCACAATCAGGTGAGACGGGTGCCACAACTAAGTTTAGGCAAGCGCAATCGGAATCTGCCACCAGAGGGCTCCCTCAAGCTAAATTTCGACGGGGCATCGAAGGGTAACCCAGGACGAACCAGTATGGGGGGAGTAATCAAGGACAGTCAAGGAAGAGTTATACGAATGTACATAGGAAGTTTGGGGCACTCAACAAATAACGCTGCAAAATTTGGAGCACTGGAGACAGGCCTGGAGATACTACACACGGAAGGAATGGAAAACATAATAGTGGAAGGAGACTCCATGCTAGTCATCAACACAGTAAGGAAACTCCAAAACGACACCAAAGTGGGAAAAATACAGAGGCACTGGCACTTGGCGTACTATCTACAGAAAATTCAAGAGCATTTGCCGACAGGGATCACAGTGGAGTTGCGCTGGGTCTGTCGGTCAACAAATGGACTCACGGATAGAATTGCTAATGAAGGGGTCAACAAGGAAGGATCAGATTTGGATGCCACATGAATTAACATCCCAAGTGGCCAGTTTCGGACAAACTGTACCCAACTGGCGGCAAAGGACTATGATGGAAGCCGAAGTACGGACGACCACATCGAGGCTAGAGACACGGAATTAAACAAAGGGCAAGTAGGATCTAGGCCGAATCCGATAAGCCACCTTTTAAACATGAGTTACAATGCAGATCACAATCACACCACAAAAAGGGGTACGATACCAAGGTCCTGTCAATAGAAGGAAGTACAGGGGCTGGACGTAGGAGAATGGAAAGGGTAAGCCACAGCTGGCAAAGGACGAAGACCAAAGGGATAGCCCGAGAGCAAGTATGGGTACACCTCATCCACACACAAGTCCCGAGGTAGGAAATGATTGGAGAACAAGGTGCAAGGCAAAAGATTGGAGCTGGAACAATGACAAAGCTCCCAAACGCACACACTCAGAAACAGAGATAAAAGATCGAAAGATACGCCTTTACGAGAGACAAATGATTACCTAGAGAAGATCACTTCCGGGGAAACTCTATAAAAGAAGAAGCATCAGGGATAGCGACATACCAACTAGCAACAATTCCAAATACTAGGAAGGGGAGAAGAGTAGCAACGAAAGAAATTACGACAGAAGCCATGGATTTCAATTAAAGATGGTAAGAACGAAGAACACCTAAAGTAAGAGGGGGCCCCAGGGGGAGGAACTCCCAACAAGCACCTGAAAGATCACTAGGATGGAACAGGCGGCCAGAGAGGCCAAAGGCACCTTCCTCGAGTAGGTAGATACAAAGGGTAAAGCAGTCATCGACAGATGGGAGTGGGAAGTCAACACCAAGCGCCAGGGCAAAGCCTGGGCGGAACTCATCCAAGAAGCAAACGGGATAAGGGACCCAGGGGCCACACAGCCCAGGAAAACCCTCTACCACAAAACGATGGAGGAAGATTGGTGTACAAAAATGTTGATATGCAAGCTGAGAGCAGCAAAGAACGAGACCAGCAGGGTGGCAAACCGAGGTTATAAGAAGGAAATCATAGAAATCCTGAGCCGCCTCAGCGGCTTGGAGGCTAACGCAAGAAGCATATCAGAGGACCAGAGGAGCCAAGGCGAAAAAATAGACCAATTGGCTGGTCAATTCCAACTCTACCTTCACTATGTCCATCACATGGACATCACTCCAACAGACCAACGCGGAACACCAGCCAGCATCAGAAGGACACGCACGGTGGAGCAGAAAAAGGAAAACGAGGTAAGGAAGGAAGGAGATGAAAGCCACCCAATCTGCTTGGACTAGCGCAACATCAACTCAAGTTCTGTTTGTTTATCAGTATAGGAACAACTCAAGTTATATGCTCTCACTTTTATGTATTTCTGATGGTATAGTTTTTTTTCAAACGAACTTATGGAGACTGGGTCGGTTTCCCTGAGTAGCGGCCCAACCATCCTCCCTTCGCTTATGTAGATAATGCAACTTGGGAACCCCTGATCTGGTTTCCTTTTGGCAGATCAGGGGCTACCCCTCAGTCCTCTCAATCTTTTTTTATACAATATTTTACTCAGTAATATAAAATCTCAACTCACTTACAAAAAGAAAAATTGTACAAACTTTTTTACAATGATACAAATATATTTTATAATTAGATGAACTAAATCTATATAAATATATTTTATAAATAAATGAACTAAATCTATGCAGATTTTTTACAAATAAATGCAAAAAATTGTTTTTAAAAGCCCAAATTTTTTGAATACTATTTTACATTTCACAACTAATACTATTACTATGTGAAATTAAATAAATATATAATTAATTAAATAATTATTAGTATTATTCAAAAAACCATTTAAAAATATCAATTATGCAATTAATTAAGTTTTATTTTATTATTATTCTAGTGTTTTGTCCAACATCCTTAGGTTTTATTTCGTTATTCTAGTGTTTTGGCCAACAACCACATAAAACCTAAATATCTAAATATTGACATTCAATGAATCTTATATTTTTTCCAAATACAAAATTAATAAAAATTAAAAAAAATAATAATAAACTATGTGATTAATGTCGTAGTAAAAAAATAAAATATATTAATTATAAACTATGTAATTAATGTTGTTAGATTACGAGGCATTCAATGAATTTTATATTTTTATTCCAAATACCAAATATAACATATAAACTACTTGATTAATCTGGTAAGAAATAAAACATTAATAATAAACTATGTAATTAATGTTGTTGGGTTACTAGGCATTCTATTTATATATATAAATAAAACACTAATAATAAACTATGTGATTAATGTAATTGGGTTATAAGTATAAAAAACATTCATAGTAAACTATATGATTAATGTTGTTAGGTTCTAAGTCAATATTTATGTGATTAAAGTTTGTTGCTTATGAAGTATAAATATTTAAGTGGAATATAAATATTTTTTTTTTTAAAGTTATCAATATTTTTTAAATTTTTTTATCAAAATTAATATACAATAAATTGTTTAAATTATAAATATTAATTAAAATAAATATAAATAAGTCACATTTTGATATTTCTATATATTTATATAATTATAATGCTTATAATTATAATTGATGTGATGTTTTAAATAGTAGGATAGTTAATGATTTTGACCTTGTGTATTGTAAAATAATAGTCTAATTTATTATAATACATATTTAAAATTTGAGATTATTTTTTATTATATAATATAATTTAAAAATTTTAATAATATATTTTAAAATATTCAATTCATTTTGTAAAATAATAATCGAACTTATTATCATATATGTTTAAAAATTGACATCATTATTAATTAAAAACATGTTTTTTTGTTGTTTTATTTTTGTAATTTAGAGTGTGTATTGATTCATGTTTAAAAATACAGATGTCTGAAAGTTGGTTACCTACTTGGCATTGCTGTTTTCTTGGGAAACCACCTCTGTCAGGTGTCCAAGTTTAAAATAGAGGTAATGGTGTYTATACGGAAAACCACCATTGTCCAAAGTCTAGTACATAGAAATAAACTTAGCTACGTGGCCACGCATGGGCCAGATTTATCAAAGGGATAGATGTCATGTGTATGAGGGCAAGAATTCTATTATGCCACGCAGGGCCAAAATATTGACAGTAAGAGAAAAAGAGCATGGGAAGGCATTAGTAACCTGGACCTAGACGCGACCAGGCGTAGACCTGCGCTGCCTGTGCTTTTCCTTTCTCTTGGTCAGCCATGGCTCTTCGAAGGTCTTGAAGAAACGCCATCACAGTATCCACTCGGCGCCACTGGTCGTCTTCCCTAGTCTGAAATGCGTGCATGGTCGTTTTGATGTCCTCCAGATCTTTTTTAATGATGCTCAGAGTGGTCATGAGCTCAACTCACTCATCGTCCTTGCGAATAAAAGGAGAATGGCAGTGGGAGATCAGAGAGGAGGAAGAGGAGCCCAGGAGAGGGGAAGAATGTGAAACAATGGGGGAGAGATGAGGGGGGGTGGTGGAAAGGAGGGACGTCGTTGTGGAGAGGGGGGAGGTGACACATAACCAAGCAAATTTCCCAAGAGATCAAACCACTCAACCCTGCAGTCGTAGGGGTTCGAGAGGGGGAAGAGGCCAGTAACTGGATCAACAGGTGGTTTAGAAGGAGAGGGGATGACTAAATGGGTGAGAGGAGGGAGAAAACCTTCTTTAGGCAAGTGAACATCCATGGGGGCCAACGGAGGGGGAGAAGTCGAATTACAGTGGGGGGAAACAACTCAAGGAGGGCTCGATGCTTCGCACGACTGAACAGAGGGGGGTGGTTTCCTTCCCCGGGCTTGGTACCAAGCTGCTCCACGCCTTGGTCTTCCCTTGGGTCGTGGCATGAATGAATGGAGGGTTCGCACCAGAAAGCTTCAGAATGGAGGGTTCGCACCAGAGAGCTCCAAAACGCGAATGGAGGAAGCGCACTAGAGCTGGAGAGTAGAACAGAGAACAGAATGAGCCCAAGGTAGGTCGCTTTAAGAGAAATGAACCAACGAAATAAACAAGGGAGTTGATAACATGACTGATTGGAGCTGAGGTGTCTGAAAGGTCTCTTCGCGTTGCACCATGAAGACTTTGCAGGTTCTGATTCGTGTGAGTTGCATGGTTCGAGTGTGGGAGGAAAGGTGACGGCAGATCATTTGCATGCCAGTGAGGTTGTGAGGGTGGACATGACGTTAGACTGCCAACTGTTGTTGTGTGGCTTAGCCATGTGGCCCTAAACTGAGTTGCGTCCATCATATCATGTTGGCACCCCATCTGGGGAATTAAAAACATGTTTAAAAATTAACATCATTATTAATTAAAAAGTGAAAATATAACTTTTACCTCTAAGCATTTATGTCATTTTCTCTAACATTTTAATAACTTTGCATCCTAATAATTAAAAGTAAATTCATTGGTTAGGGGTTATTTATGCAATATGACACAATAATAAGCTTAATGAATCTATATGTGTTGGAGATTGCAAATGGTATTATATTATTTTTAATTGTATTTTGATTTGAACCCCTAATAGTTATGGTTTAAACAAATGTTGACAAAATGCTAGTTTCCTTTATCAATTAAATAAAAGTGCAAATCATAATCTTAAGGCAGGGATTAGCTGTTTTGCTATTGTTTTATTTTATTGGAGGGACATTAATATGACAAGTATTGACATACTTCTCTTTGTGGTGTCTCTTCATATCACAAGATTTGAAGTGACTATTCCTATAATGCTTTATGATAGACAAGTGTTGATTTTATTAGGAAGGCAACGTGGTTGATCTCCAATTTAATATAATTTCACTATTTTTATGCCGAAGGCATTCTTTAGTGTTAGGTTTTTTTAGAAAACCTGTCAACTGGTTGACAGGTTTTCTAAAACCATCTTTGTCTGAAACCACGATCTCTTAAAATCAYCTTATTTCCATCGCCTCATATTCTTTGACTTATTCGATCTGATCAGTATTGTCTCAGCTCTTTAATGCATTCGTACCTGGAAAATCGAGGGGAGCATGCGACTTCGTATGAGACCATTTCCGATAACCTCCTTTACTGGATCTTACCCTGCGCTTCTRCGAAGAGGGTTCTTTGTCATGCTTTGGTCTGGATCTTCGGGCTTTCTTGCTCCATAGAACATGACCACGTCTTCTGTCGCTTGGATGATTATTGTACAATAATCGAGGTGGCAGCGGTCACGACGATTCATTGTAATATGAGCAGCCTGAAGATATATTCATCCTATGAGGATTCTGTGAAGTTTGCAGAGGGTTAGTAATGGAGCCGAAGCTGGGATTGTTGGAATTTTCTGCATTTTTTGAGAGAATTTAAAAAAGAATACCTTGAATATGTTGTTCTTGTGTTGTTGTGGTGGTAGGGAAGTGTAATACATCCTGCCCGGGGGTAACCCCATGTTCTGATGCGGAAGTTTCCAGATTGACATCCACATTTTCTGCAGGACCTGTTTGTATATTAACATGGGACGTCGTTGGAAAGCTGTCGGAGGAGATGTCTTCTGGCGAAGAAGATGCATGGGGAAGAATTGATGAAAGGGTTATAAGAGCTTCTTATGTAGCACCCATTGGAGAAGCAGCATTGGTGTTTTTATCAACATTAGCAAGGCTGTAACATGTATTGGGAATTTGCAAATATGAACGAGGAATTGACAGACAGAGGATTCCTGTACTCAAATCGGTCCGCAAMTCCCCAAAACCGTTCAGCGATGAAATCAATCAAATAGAGAATATGAACAGATAAAATAGAGAGACTTTGCACTCCCCAAAACCAAGTATTAGACTTGGTAAAATAGTGCTTAACCTCCAAAACCAAGTTATGTAKGTACTGAGTTTATTTAAATTAACAGTGGATGATCGGGGTTTATAACAAGCTAAAAGTTCTTCAAATCTATGTAATCATTTCGTTTTTCTCATTATTGAATCTTGCTCGCTTCCAAAAATTACATTTGTAAACTCATTGGTCCTTCATATTTTAACCAAGACATTTCTGAAAGTAGGAAGCCATTGTGAAAGGCAAATATTATAATTGTGAGCACTACTATAAAGTATCTTTCTCAAGATGAAGAAGGAAATTTTTCTGTATCACCCTTGCTGGAGCTTTATGAGAATGCATCCATCTCAGGCAGGCAATGAAACGATAAGAACTGCATTTATTATTGTTGTTCTTGCGTAATAGCAGCAACCTGGGTCCTGAAAGCATCACAAAAAGCTGAGATGTGTTGGAGAACTTTATTTATAATCCTATTTTGTGATCAAAATAGTGGAAGGAAACTACCAAAAACTTATTATTAGGAAAATCATGGAGGCTATAAATTTAGTGGTAAAATATTTCATTTGAATAGAATATTCTAGCCAGGACTTTAAAATGGTGGAAGGAAACTACCCAAAACTTATTATTAGGAAAATCATGGAGGCTATAAATTTAGTGGTAAAGTGAGATTTTAACTAAGGACCTTTGCCTTGAAAGGTCAATACCTCTACCAACAGGGCATGGGTTACCCTTCAAAGTGAGTTCAACTTTAGTTTTCAGCACAACTACTCTTATGCCAGGATTGGGAATCTCTTTAGTTGGATAGTAAAATTTGTATCTTCACAATGTTAATCCATGTCTCAGTTATTACGTATTATAAGAAAGGTTCTATGATTTTGTACCAATTATTAAATCTTTTTTACAAGCTCGTGATCTTCTTTTCCTTTTTTGAGGGATTTTTAGGAAATATATATGTATGGTCTGCTCAAATGGCAAGTTGTTTAAATAACCAGCTACACATGGCCACATGTTGGGGGTTATTAAGTGAACCCATCCTGCAGGCTTCCATTATAATTGGCTATCCTCTACTATCCACCAAGTCAATTTGTGTCATATGCCACATAGTAGAGTGTCAAACTATAAATCAGTATTAAATTGATAGTAAAATTGAAGTTATTTCCTGGCACAAGCAAAACATTCATGCTTTCATAAATATGCCTAATTTCATTCTAGCACACCATAAGAAATTTATGTGATTTTCTGGGTGAAAAGTTATATTTATTGTTGGCAGAGGCTTACATGTTATTTGTGCCCAACTTTAATTCTTTGAACATTCAATCTTCTGATGCTTTTATGAATACCTTGCGAATTTTTACCCAATCTCTTGAAAATAAATCTACCTATCCCAATACAAATCTAGGCATAAAACAAAAAAAATAATTTTATATTAAAGAGATTTTTTTAGGGAGTTCATTTTCAGGTAAAAATGAAGTTGAATTCGTAAAATTTTTAGAGATAATTTAAGTTTCATATAATCCAAGTCCTATGTACAAAAATAATTTAACTTTTATATACAGGAAAATAATCTAAGTTTTATGTACAGGAAAACTTACTTTATTCAAGAATTTTGCCTTATTTGCCTTATTTTCAACTGACTTAAATACTGAAAATCAATCAAAATTTCAACTTATTAAATAGTTGAATTAAAACAACCTTTCAAAAATCAACCTACTCCACAAAACACAAATCCAAAACAAATATCATTTCCATTTGTAAGGTATATTGTTTATGTTTGATATTGTTTCTTTCAAACAGAAAAAGATATCCTCAATTATGTTATTTTTCTGAATTGAAGTGCTAAACAATATAGAAAAATCATAAATACTTATGTAATATGATATGAAAGTACAAGATTTTCATATTTTAATGCAAAAATTCATTTTTATGAAAGTATATGTTTTTCCTATTTTAGTGCAGCAATTCATTTTGGTTTCTTTGTGCCATGTTTACTCCAATGGAGGCATTGTCCTAGCTAATCTAATGTTGCATTTCACTGTAATATTATTTATTAGGAGATTTTACAATTTCATAGCCTAATCTCATAGTAATGAATTCATAGGTGAGTGCAATTTTACCTTGTATCATAATAATAATAACGAATCTTTATTCAATTTTTTTCATGTTATTTTAAATTTGTGGGGTAAATTTATATAAGAATTATGAAAAAAAAAATGAATCGTTAAAGCTAAATTCTATAGGAAATCAATTAATCTTTGTGGATAGCACTTTGAGGCTTTGCAATTTTTGAAAGCATATATGGTCCAAATAGGCTTTGAAATTTTTCTAACCATATATATGGTGTTAGATGGAAGTTATTATCAGTTTTTACTGTCTATGAATTTGATCACATCACTTGGAATAATAAATTTATAGGTTGGTTTTACTTTACATAAACAAAAAAAAGGAAGTTGATTCAAAGATAGAAAAATATGCTTATCTAAAAAGTTTTTTTATCTTCATAGTTTATCAAAATTTATCAATAATTATGAAAAGGGAATCAAGGATATAACAAATTCAAACACTTGACTTAAAAAAGATGAATCTTCCATTTTGGTTGACTAAAAATTTAAATGACGGTGTTCTTTTTATACTATAAGTATTTAAAATTCATTAAACAATAAAAAAAGATGAATCTATATTTTTGTTAACTAAAGATGAATCTTTCATTTTTCTTCATAGTTTATCAAAATTTATCAATAATTATGAAAAATGGATGAAGAATATAACAAATTCAAACACTTAAGTTGAAAAAGATGAATCTTTCATTTTTGTTGACTACAAATTTAAATGGTTCTTTTTATATTATAAGTATTTAAAATTCATTATACAATAATAAAAAAAAAAAAGATGAATCTTTCATTTTTGTTAACTAAAAAATTAAATGACAAAGTGTTTTTTTTATATTATAAGTATTTAAAATTCATTAAACAATAACATTGTGATGTAGGAATTTAAACATTTTTAAGGAATCTATTATTAGATTTGATTGGTTATGAATTTGATGACATCACTTGGAACAAATTTATAAGTGGGTCTTACTTCACACAAAAGAAGTTGATTCATGGATAGAAAAGCATGATTGATCTAAAAGATCTTTTTTTTCTTCATAGTTTATCAAAACTCAATTGTAACCATTTTCAATATGTATAATTATTAAAAGAGAATGCATAAAAGCGAGATAAAAAATGTTAATATCCAAGCCAACAAGATGAATCTTTAATTAGTTGGCTAAAAATACAGATGACCGTGTGTTTTTTAATATTATAAGTATCTAAAATTTATCAAACAATAACATTGTGATGTAGTAATTTAAACATTTTCTATGTTTGATTTTATATTATGTTCTAACTACATTTAAAAATCTATGGGGGAAGGAAACATAAATTTGTCAGATACACTTAAATGATTTGTGCATGGTCCGAGAAAATTTGCAAGCAAGTACAAATCTACCTAATCAATGGTTGTAGATTCCATACCAAAATCTTACAGAATGAGAGAGCCACCCAAAATAGTGACATGTGTATTGAAGCTCAAACTTTGATGCATTCAATTTCCAAATATGCAAACCCTATACTTCATACAACAACATTTAATGGAGTGATCAAAGAAATAATTATATTTGACTTCTTTTTTTGAGTACACCTTATTCAAATGTGATAGGTAAATGTACACAATAAGAGATCATTTGAAAATAATTATTTGGGTTTTTTTATTTATTAAGAAATAAAAAATATAATAGGATTAAAAAATAAATAATCCAATGGGATTTGTATAATATAAAAAAATTCAAACTCACTACATAGAGGAGACAAACATCGTTATAACATGGATGACATAAATATGGTTACTTTGACATGGACTTCAATTAATGGGTTGTTTTCTTCCTATGATTTGCTATGTGATGTATTCTCTTCTTTGTGTTGTTGTACTAAGAACTATTATGGTTGTAATTGATCCATAATCGAAACTGGTTAAGTAAAGCATGTGTGATGTGATATATTCTCTTTTTTGTCTTGGTGTAATACAAATTATTAATTGATCCATAATCAATAAGTAAGTATCGAAACCAGGTAAGTAAGTGAAGCATGTAGTATCTTTAGGCTGAGTATTTTTATTTAGGTTGGGTATTTTTATTATCCATGGGGCATGGACAAAATTAATAGTTGATTTTGATCCATGTTTGTTGGATTCTTTATTTCGATTTCATATTTATGTTATTCAACGGGAATGGATTGTAGATTTAGGATATTCAACAGATATGAAGTATTTTTTGTCAATGGACAGTTTAGACAAATGATGCAGGTGTTCTAATCAAGTGATTGATTATGATTCCAAGTCACTTTTTTATTTGTTTCTTATTCTCTGACCATTAATGATCAGTGCAATGAGTTTGATTAATTTCAGTAGCTTCTTGAAGTACCTTTTAAGGTATGATGATGCATAAACAATTTTCTCTCTTACCTGCAGGGGATCCTTCTTTACAAGTCAATTTTGGTTATAGAATTTTGGGTTCTAAGTTTACTGTTAAAGATTGAAATTCATTTAATTCATTTTTCTTGTAAGAGTCTCCTTGCTTTACAACTACACACAAGTGGTTCCTATTATTTTATTTTTTAACTGACGAAGCTCAAGGCTCAAGTGTAACTCCATGTTAATTATACACCCATGTTCTCACCAGTAGGTCTAATCTCAACACCAATTCCTTTCGAAGTTTTAATCATCACATGTTATTTGCTTGCTATTTTACTATTAAAGATTGAAATTCATTTTTCTTCTCAGAGTCTCCTTGCTTTACAACCACGCACAAGTGGTTCCTATTATTTTTTTGTTTTGAGCTGATGAAGCTTTGAGCTCAAGCGTAACTCCATGTTAATTATGCATCCATGTTCTCACTAGTAGGTCCAGAGTCAACACCAAACCCTTTCGAATTTTTAATCATCACAGGTTATTTGCTTGCTATTTTTCTCATATGACACTCTTGGTTTTTGAAGTTGTGATTGTCGCAAGCTATGTACTTGTTGTTTTTCTCATATGGCACTCTCGGTAACCCGAGACACTCTCCAAATCACCCTTCTCAATAGGATACAATAAAGTCACTTGGAATAGGGTTGGGGAGTAAATGGTAAAATGCCATTAATATGCTTTTCCTTGCCCTGAGACTTTGTTACCATAAATAGTATAACAGGTTCTTCTTTCGTTGATAAATGATCAGTAACTGAAATGAGATAGAAGTGACATTTCTTGAGAATTTCTCATTATGATATCTTAAAGACATTAGCCACAATTGAATAAAAAAGAAAAAAGAAAAAAACACTTAAACATTYCTATGTGAATGTAATTTGATTTGTAACATGAGAAATTACATTTTGTGGATTACTTTTGAGTTTTAAATTGTTTTGGATTAACTAAACTAGCTATTATATTCATAATATCCATACTGTGAGCGGGGTGGACCGTTTCTTATCTTGAAACTCTCAGGCCCCCATATTTTGTTYCATTGCCATTTCATGTTTTTCGTTTCTGGTGACATAGAACATATCCATGAAGAGAGGGAAGGCCCTATTGTATAAGAATTGTCCCCTAATTTTGTGACTGTGGAAATGCTAAAGCCATATTATGGTTGATTTCCTTAAGAAGTATACAAAAATGAAAGCACAATGCATGGATCGATTTGCACATATGTGTAGATATCAAATTTGTGGGTGTAGGTGTTGGGTAAATAGGACATGTTGTGTGTTGTGTTTTGGATTTTTGAGTTATGCATGGATCGATTTTCACATATGTGTAGATATCAAATTATTGGGTGTAGATGTTGGGTAAATAGGACCCATTGTGTGTTGTATTTCCTATTTTTGAGTTAACATCCTTCAAGGGTAATCTATGGTAAACATTTACACAAAGTGATTTTCATAGATTGAAAAACAGTGCCTAAATTATCCTACAAGTAGTCACAAACTACAAGAAAAGAGTTGTTAGATATCATGTCATCTACCCTTTCACCTCCCTTAGATAGTGCAGTACTAATTCAGTCAAAATCTCTTTTGAATAATCTATAGAACATCACTCGCAAGCTCAACAATGACATCGCAACACCGTTTGAGTAACAAAACAAAGAACATCGCATAACAACAACATGGATCCTCATATATAAAACCATGCATGAGAATAACAACAACTGTATCCCTATCATGCTCCCATGGTAACTACAACCAACACGATTTCTATTGGATCAACACTCTAAGAATCAAATAGCCTTGTAGCATAGTCTGGAAACATGACCATAACTATTACATATCAATCAAGAGAGAAATCGTGTAGTAGCTTGATGGAAGCAAGAGAAATGAATCCCCCCAGAAGCAACATCTCCAAGGCAAGAAATATAATATAAACCAATGGGTGCATGAAGTTATGCATGTTGGGAGATACCTCAAAGTATATCTTATTTGGACACATTGGACGATTCTCAAATTGACATCTAACAAATAATGCTTTCCCCCTTGACCCCCTTTCCCTCTCTTGAATCATTGAAGCTGAGGACGGAGACAACAATGTAAAAGTCATCCATCTCTACCTGAAAACCTTTACATCATTGGTGTAGATGCTACAGATGCAACCAAAGCTAATAAGTTTGACTGCCACATATCGGTGACTACACAAAACCTTAATATTACTAATTAAGTAGGAGAAGTTCATAATCGAAATGAATTCAAACATCGTCGAACTAATTTTTCCCTCGCAACGCCCAACACTAATTTTGTAACTTATTTTTGTGCTTCCTGGGTGCGAGAAACACAATTCCTTTGAAGTGCCTTTATCTGTCTATGTGTTGCATGCACAATTTTTTTAAAGTGATAGAAACCCAATTGTTTGCAGGCGTGTTTATATGCTGGTGCACTAAGTTTGTAAGTTATTTTTTGTTTCCTGGGTTTTGGAAACACAATTGCTTTGAAGTGCCTTTATATGTCTGTGTGTTGCACACACAATTGTCTTAAAGTGCTAGAAACCCAATTGTTTGAGGACATGTTTATCTGCCAGTGCATACTGCATATTCAACTTTTCCATTCATGTTGTACACCCTTGTATATTTAGTATATTGTATTTATTAATAAATAACCAAATCTAGATCGAGCCATTAATGAAGAGTCATGCTTGAAAACGAAGAAAATGCAATTACTTTGGCATTCCCATTCACCTGCTTAGGGGGTATACTAGTTATATATATATATATATATATATATATATATATATATATATATATATATATATCAATTTCTTAGCTTATATTTTTCCAAATAATAAGAAAAAAATGTAATGGCCCAAAAATGTCTTACATTTGGCACATGGAAGAGTGCAACAATATTAAAAGGTTTTGAATCCACTAGCAAGTAAACCATTACAAATGTAATATATAAAAGACTACA
>JASDQU010104486.1:25143-59553 GCA_032191745.1 Picea mariana | reverse complement strand
TTTATTTAGTTCTTTCTTTTACGTGGTAAATAAATCACTTGATTAATAGAAAAACATGGAATTGAGGAAATCACTGTGATCACAAGATACAAAAGAGTAAGTTGATTTTGCAATAAAGGATTGTATTTAAAAAAGAAAAATTGAAGTTGACAAAAATTTCAAAGATAGCTTAAGTTTACAGAATTAAATGTACAGTGTTCTATTTACAGTGAAATTTTATTTAGAAGTTTATTCCCATTTTAAACATAACCAACAGCTTAAATAAAAATTGATTAGAGTTCCAAATTAATCAAAATTCCAAAATTAATAACATCAACAATTTTATAGAAGAGTCAATAAGAGTCCAAAGTTTCTTGCATCCCAGCTTTGGCAACACCAGACCAAGGAATGGGTTTCTCGCAAAACAAGAATTCTATGAAGACCGACCCCTGATCAGACTGTTGCATAATCTTTTTTTTTTCTCCTTTCCTTGTCACAGTGTAGTGATCTTATTTTGTTTGTTCTTTCAAGTAGTAAATAAATCACTTGAATTGCAAAACATGGATTTGAGGAAATCATTGTGTTATCTTGCAAAACAAGGATTTGAGGAAATCATTGTGGTTTCAAGATAGACAAGGATTAAAAAAAAAATTAATTTTATATTAAAGAGATTTTTTTAAGGATTTCATTTTCAGGTGAAAATGAAGTTAAATTGGCAATTTTTTTAGGGATAATCTAAGTTTCATATAATCCAAGTTCTATGTAAAAAACAATTCAAGTTTCATGTACATGAAAATAATGTAAGTTTTATGTACAGGAAAACTTACTTTGTTCAGAGATTTTGCTTTATTTGCCTTATTTTATTTTCAACTGACTTAAATACTGAAAATCAATCAAAATTTCAACTTATTAAATAATTGAATTAAAAAAACCTTTAAAAAATCAATCTACTCCACAAAACACAAGTAAAAAACAAATATTATTTCCATTTAAAAGGTATATTGTTTCTGTTTGATATTGTTTTTTTTCAAATAGAGAAAAATATCCTCGGTTATGTTATTTTCTGAATTGAAGTGTTAAACAATATAGAAAAATCATAAATACTTGTGTAATATGATATGAAAGTACAAGATTTTCATATTTTAATGCAACAATTCATTTTTATGAAAGTACATGTTTTTCCTATTTTAGTTCAGCAATTCATTTTGGTCTCTTTCTGCCATGTTTACTCCAGTGGAAGCATTGTTCTGGTTAATTTAATGTTGCATTTCACTGTAATATTATTTATTAGGAAATTTTACAATTTGCCTAATCTCATAGTAATGAATTCACACGCGAGTGCAATTTTACCTTGTATCAGAATAATAATAATTAATCTTTATTCAAATTATTTTAATGTTATTTTAAATTTGTGGGGTAAATTTATAAAAGAATTATGAAAAAAAAATGGAAGCTAATGTCTATGAATTTGATCACATCACTTAGAATAATAAATTTATAGCTTGGTTTTAAAAGTTGATTCCAAGATAAAAAAATATGATTATTTAAAACATTTTTTTTTTCACAGTTTATTAAAATTTAATCAAAATTTATCAATAATTATGAAAAGGGGATGAAGGATATAACAAATTCAAACACTTAAGTTAAAAAAGATGAATCTTTCAGTTTTGTTGACTAAAAATTTAAATGACAGTATGTTCTTTTTATATTATAAGTATTTAAAATTCATTAAATAATTAAAAAAGATGAATCTTTCATTTTTGTTAACTAAAAAATTAAATGACAAAGTGTTCTTTTCATTTTACTTTACATTAAAAATAAATAAATAAAATTGATTCATGGATAGAAAAATATGATTATCTAAAAAGTATTTTTTTCTTCATAGTTTATCCAAATTTAATCAAACTTTATCCATAATTATGAAAAGGGGATGAATGATATAACAAAACACTTAAGTTTAAAAAAATGAATCTTTCATTTTTGTTGCTTAAAAATTTAAATGACTGTATTTAAATTACTGTGTTATTTTTATATTATAAGTATTTAACATTCATTAAACAATAAAAAAAAATGAATCTTTCAATTTTGTTAACTAAAAAATTAAATGACAAAGTGTTTTTTTTTATATTATAAGTATTTAAAATTCATTAAACAATAACATTGTGATGTAGGAATTTAATTTTTTTTAGGAATCTATTATTAGATTTCATTGGTTATGAATTTGATGACATCACTTGGAACAAATTCATAGGTGGGTCTTACTTCACACAAAAGAAATTGATTGGTGGATAGAGAAGCATGATTGATCTAAAAGGTCTTTTTTTTTTTCTTCATAGTTTGTCAAAACTCAATTGTAACCATTTTCAATATGTATAATTATTAAAAGGGAATGCATAAAAGGGAGATAACAAATTTTAATATCCAAGCCAACAAGATGAATATTTTATTAGTTCGCTAAAAATACACGTGACTATGGGTTTTTAATATTATAAGTATCTAAAATTTATCAAACAATAACATTATGATGTAGGAATTTAAACCTTTTATATGTTCGCTTTTATATTATGTTCTAACTACATTTAAAAATCTATGGGGGAAGGAAACATAAATGTGTGAGATACACTTAAATGAATTGTGCATGGTCGGAGAAAATTTGCAAGCAAGTACAAAGCTACCTAATCAATGGTTGTAGATTCCATACCAAAATCTTACAGAATGAGAGGGCCACCCAAAATAGTGGCATGTGTATTGAAGCTCAAACTTTGATGCATTCAATTTCCAAATATGCAAACCCTATACTTCATACAACAACTTTTAATGGAGTGATCAAAGAAATAATTATATTGGACTTCTTTTCTGAGTACACCTTATTCAAATGTGATAGGTCAATGTACACAATAAGCGATCGTTTGAAAATAATTATTTGTGTTTTTTAATTTATTAACAAATAAAAAATATAATAAGATTAAAAAATAAATAATACAATGAGATTTGTAAAATATAAAAAAATTCAAATTCACTACATAGAGGAGATAAACATCGTTATAACATGGAAGACATAAATATGGTTACTTTGACATGGAATTTAATTAATAGGTTGTTTTCTTCCTGTGATGTGATATATTCTCTTCTTTGTGTTGTTGTAATAAGAACTATTATGGTTGTAATTGATCCATAATCGAATTGGTTAAGTAAAGCATGTACAATGTGATATATTATTTTTTTTGTCTTGGTGTAATAAGAATTATTAATTGATCCATAATTGAAACTAGGTAAGTAAGTATCGAAACCAGGTAAGTAAGTGAAGCATGTAGTAACTTTAGGTTGGGTATTTTTATTTAGGTTGGGTATTTTTATTATCCATGGGGCATGGAAAAAGTTAATAGTTGATTTTGATCCATGTTTGTTGGATTCTTTATTTCGATTGCATATTTATGATATTCAATGGGAATTGATTGGAGATTTAGGATATTCAACATATATGGAGTGTTTGTTTTGTCAATGAACAATTTAGACAAATGATCCAGGGGTGATAATCAAGTGATTGATTCTGATTCCAAGTCACTTTTTTTATTTGTTTCTTATTCTCTGACCATTAATGATCAATGCAATGAGTTTGATTAATTTCAGTAGCTTCTTGAAGTACCTTTTAAGGTATGATGATGCATAAACAATTTTCTCTCTTACTTTAAGGGGATCCTTATTTACAAGTCAATTTTGGTTATAGCATTTTGGGTTCTAGGTTTACTGTTAAAGATTGAAATTCATTTTCCTTGTCAGAGTCTCCTTGCTTTACAACTACGCACAAGTGGTTCCTATTATTTTATTTTTTTTACCGACGAAGCTCAAGGCTCAAGCGTAACTCCATGTTAATTATACATCCATGTTGAACTAATTTTTCAATCGCAATGCCCAAGACTAATTTTGTAAGTTATTTTGTGTTGCCTAGGTGCGAGAAACACAATTTCTTTGAAGCGCCTTTATCTGTCTATGTGTTGCATGCCCAATTGTTTTAAAGTGCTAGAAACACAATTGTTTGCAGGCATGTTTATATGCTGGTGCAATAAGTTTGTAAGTTATTTTTTGTTTCTTGGATGTTGGAAACACAATTGCTTTGAAATGCCTTTATATGTCTATGTGTTGCACACACAATTGTTTTAATGTGCTAGAAACCCAATTGTTTGAGGACATGCTTATCCGCCAGTGTGTACTGCATATTCAACTTTTCCATTCATGTTGTACACCCTTGTATATTTAGTATATTGTATTTATTAATAAATAACCAGTCTACATTGAGCCATAAATGAAACGTCACGTTTGAAAATGAAGAAAATGCAATTTGAAGCTGCATGAACCTGGATTGGCAGGGATCAAAGAAAAGGTTGTGACCATCTCCAGTAAGCACATGCCAAATGAATAAACATCTACATGTTAATTATAATCCTCTTCGTATAATTATAGAGCCATGAATTCCATTGTACCAATGATAGTGTGTGCAACATGATCATTTGCCAGGATAACAACAAAACCTAGATCCTTGATCTTCAAAACACCACTATTACCATTCACAAATATATTGTTGCAATTCGTATCTCTATGAATTATGCAAGGGTTATGATTATGAAGATAATTCAATCATTTCAATATTTGACACGCCGAATTCTTCACTGCCTTCATGGAGACATGTCGATGCTTCTGGCGGAACTGCCTCAGGGTCCATAAAGTGCAAACCTTACTAATAAAATTTGCATGTTTCATTCCTAGAGGGTCCCCTTTTATTGTGGAGGTAAACTTAATATCTACTACATACATTACATCAATTAATCTACTAATGTCATCCAGATGGGACATCATCATAAAATATCATGTACAAAGCTAAAGCCTTTTGGACACACAGAGGAAGTTAGGTATGAAGGGAATTGACTAATGTCATCGAGATGGGACATCATCATCAAAATTCATGTACAAAGCTAAAGCATTTTGGACATGGAGAAGAATTTAGGTATATAGCGAATGTTGAAATTATAGGGGTTTGTCTCTCATTGGTTATTAAAGTGGTTTTGGTGAGTTTTATTACATACAAATACAATACCATTACTTAAATGTTAAGAAATATCACAACTTTGTCAATAACATGGATAGTGTTTAAAACTGACTTCGAGTAAGCAATGTTGAGTAAAATGCATAGTTTCACCAATAATGTGGATGACCTATCCGTAAGGTCATGAAGAACATGGATGTCCTTAAAAAATAAGTAAGTTAATTTTAATAAATAAAAACATATATTTAGAAACATGCACTAAGGGAAGATACATGGTGCTTTAGGGGATTTATGTAAGGTATTTTCTTATGGATGGTAGTGCGCACATTGTTTAGGTTGGAATAAGGGGTTAAGGTGAACGGTTCCATGTTTCCTTTATACAAGTTGACGCTTCTTGGGGACATGAACCAAACATCATCAAAATAGTGAACCAACTTCAAATACATGTTTCATTTTAATTGCAATATCTTTATAATCCCAATTAACAACATTAATATGAAACCTCCCTCTAAGTTCAAATACAATCATTTTAATTGTAATATCTTTATAATCACAATTAACAACATTAATATGAAACCTCCCTCTAAATTACTTCGGCATTCCCATTATTTACTTTCTTATTCCATATATTTCTCAACTGACCTCCTCAAGCCACTTAGACAAGTCTGCACCCTCATGGTGCGTCCAATTTAGCCGATATACGACACAACTTTCCCAACCGCAAGTTTTCCTATCCTTAGAAAGAACCCCAACATCCATGCCTTGCCTTCCTCTTAAAGAATCCATGCTAGTCGGGTGGAGGTAATGTGCATCCTCCTTACCAAAGGCCTTACATCCTCCCCCACCAAAATTTGTTTCCATCCTTGACAACATCCTTAAAATATACCATCTCCAATCTTCGCTTGAACTCATGCTTCCATCAATGATCAAGTCTCCTAGAAGCCCCAAGTTATCACTGAGTTCTCCACTGCAAACCCTAAATTTCCACAAACCAACCCAATTTCACTACACCCATCTCCGCACAATCGGCTACCTAAGTCAATGCATTCACTTCGCCCAACTCCAAGGATGAAAGTCATCAAACTCTGCTACACTATCTTATATGATTGCTACCTTGATGTTGTTAAGTTATAATGGTGTTGTTATTTACTTCTACAATTGACTGTCATTTCCTTCTCCCCTTCAAAACTTATCCTAAGTGTTGAACTCTTATGACTCATTGTTGTGGTCATACTACAACCATTTCAATGATGCTTCCATACATTGACACCCCTAATACCTTGGACTAATTAGGTAGCCAATGTAATCGTTTCACCTGACTCGTGATAATATACTTGCTCATGCCCAAATATAGTCTTTTATGTCCACACTTTTGTCACTTCCTCCAACCTCAAAGACTAAGGAAAAGTCTTGCTCCTTACCTATAGATTCCAAGTCGCCTAACTAACCCAGTGTGATGATATTTTCTCAAGCTACAAACTTTTGTCCACGACCTAACATGCCTTATTCTGTCTTCACCGTGCCAAAGTGAGGTTTCCTCTATTCTCCAACCCATTAAGTCATGTGCCTCCAAAATTTGTCGTGACAGCTTTCACAAGGAGCCCCATGCCACACTACCGACATCACAATAGTTCACGTCTCAAAGTATGCAATGGCACCACTTCACAAGGAACCCAAGGTCACATTGATTGCTTCCTAGTAGTGTGTCAACTCTCAATTTTCTCAATAAATGGAGTGCACCTAGTAGCCACCACCAAGGCTACAGGAGAACATTGTTTCTAACTTGTGATCTGTGTGCAAATATCTCAACACCATCTTGACTTCCTTTAGTGAGCATCCTAACTCTTCAAGTCGTTTTGCACTGAGTTGAAAGTCATATATCCCCATGGATTTTCTACAAAATTTCACTATGGCTCTAAGGTCACAGTCTTCTATTCCTTCTTATTTTGCATCTGCCTCCAAGTCTCGCTGAGTGAGTGCCTCCACAAATTGCTTCATCTCAACACTTAGAGATTTTTCTACAAGTAATTCGTCCAACCAATCCACCTCAATCTAATAGCAACTTCATTGGCAACAAGGTGACTTAGACTGCATCTCCTATGTGATGAACTTCACAAGTTTTGCAAGGGTCGACCTCACTTCATCCTTGCATTCTTGCTTTCGGAATTGTAGGCTTTAGAATCAGTCCATCTTCTCCAAGACCCACTTCTTCAACGTCTCTTTTGTTGTCAACCTTCATTCTTTCTAGCCCAAATAACCCATGGATGCCATGGCTGAACTTTCCCATTGTCACTGCATCACGTCACAAGGTCTATCTGAAATTCCACTGACTTCCTCAATCAACTTGATCACATAAATCCTAGGAATTCATCCAAGTTTCCTCTTCATTGTCATGGACAAACTTGGCATTTCAGCTTTGTCCAAGAACACCAAGAAACCTTTGTGTGGGATTGGAACTTGCTTGGCAAACTTTAAAAAATCCTACCCCAAGACCATCGCATGATCATCCAACGAAGCCACCATGAAATCCAAACTACCAAACCAATCTCCAACTCTCAAAGGTGTGGAGTGAACCACCCCAACCGTTGGCTTCACTGTTGAGTTTACAACCTTGAATGTGGTCAAGCTACTCATAGGCTTACAATAGAGTCGCTTAGTTGTCTTCTCACTAATGAAACTGTGGGTTGTGTTGGTGTCCACCTTCACCCCACTCACCATTGCATCCACAAAGAAAAGTCTTTCTGACTCTTCACTTTGTGAACCACATCTGCGACCTCTTTCCATGAACTTTCCTAGACATATTTCCAAAGGCCACCCCTTCCAACATCTCCTTTGAAGGTTTTGGTGTTTGGAATACTTCTATTAGGGAGGAAAGCTTCTTCTCTTCTTGTTGCACTTGGTTTTCTTCCAACAATTCCAATCGTTTCTTGAAGGGACAATTTGTTGCGAAGTGATTTTCATTACAAAGAAAACATCTAGCAAGCTTACCTTTGCAGTCAAGCAACTTCCTTATCGTGATGTTGCTTGTCTCGAGTGTCCTTCTAGTTGAGCGACCCCAACCTCGACATCTTCATAGGTTCAATTCCATTTACTAAGGCCTTCAACTTTTCATCCCATGATTTCCACCATGAACAATTGTAACCATACATGCATATAACAATAAGTGAGTATTAGGCATATTCTGGAAAAAAATAAAATAATCCAAGGGCATATATTCATGTTCATTTTACAATATGTCTTCAATTGAATCTGTATCTATCTTTAACATAGTGTAAAATGATTTTCAATAAAATAAATAATTCGATTAAAAATAAAAATAAATAAATAATGTTATCAATAACTATAATTTGATAATTCTTTATAACAGTAATGATAAAAATTTGAATATGAATTTGTTATCAATAACTATTAGGTTGCTATAATAGTATAGTAGAAACATGTAATATTTTACTTTTAGTCAATTTGATATGGATATGATTAAATATTTTGTTCTTTAATTGTATTGATTTTACAAATATCATCTTAAATTTATTTTTACTTTACATTTATTAAACATAAATAAACATAAATAAAATAATTAAAATTGAAGTTTATAGATCATTTAAAGATCTACATATATATATAATTAATTTCAATCAACTTTGTGATATTTATTTTACTTTTGTTGAGTTTGGTCATTGAGAATTTCTTGGAATCATTATGGAGTTGCTTAAGGAAATATATTTGTATAAGTTTGCATTATGAAACAAGAAAACTAGGAAAGAATCTAGGGATAGGAAGAACTAGTGCTCTCTAGATGGAGTTTCATAAGTGTCTTTTTACTAATTATATTTCATTGTTAATGTTTTTATTATAATTTTAATTAATTGTCAAACTAATATTATTTATTAGATTTATAGTACTTTAATGTTTTTAATATAATTTTAATTAACGTCCCCGAGGTGTGGGACAGTCGGTGATGGAGTGAGTTGTTAAGCCACTCTGTGTTGAAAAGTCACCGGTTCGAAACCTGCGGGGACAAAAAATCCAACCATGTTAAGGGTTGGTGTGGCTCAGGCCAGGTGCGATCCCCGGATGATTTTGACGGCTTAGATGCCCCTGAGTTGCGGTTTCTCAAGCTACAGGTTAATCCCGATGCCAACAGGTTCAGCCACATTAACAAACAAAAATATATAATTTTAATTAATTATCAAATTAATAGTTTATTATAATTACAATACTTTAATCTAATTTAATTATTATAATTACAATACTGTAATCTAATTTAATAATGTTTCAAAAACTTCATCTTTAATTGTGAAAACCTATATATTTAAACAATTTAATTTAATGTTTTTATCATAATATAATTTTATTCTTATAATTTAATTTATTTTTTATTTGCATATATCCCATTTTATTTTTTATTTAAAACAACTCATACCATTGCAACCTTTTACACTTTCATTTAATTATAAAAAGTAAAATAATCAACCGACTTTTCACTAATATATAATATAAAATTTTAATAAATATGTATTCACTATTCTTATAAAAATATAAATATAAATTATTTAATAAAAAATTAAAAAAATACTTTTAACTTTATAACTTTTAATTAAGGAAAATTTAGATCCTCATTATAACTTTTAATTATTTATTATTGTATCATATATATATGGAGTAATATCTTTAACTATTATAACTTTTAATTATTTATTATTGTATCATACAAATGAAGGATCTATTATTGTATTATACAAATGAAGGATCTATGCAGGTCTATCTATGGACTAGATAATCATTTAATGAAATAGCATAATAATATACTAAATACTAAATGATTAAATCACAATATCATATAAAGAAGAAAGAATTGTAATTGCACAAAAAGGTTATCAACCTTGATCTTTATAACAATACATAGCTTCATAGAACAAATAGTTAGTTGCTCCTGATTCAACGCTTACAACAATCGATTTTAGAAAACTACTCATGCATTTTGCATGCATTATTTAGTCAGACAATCTGAATACTAACAGACAGAAAAAGAAAACTACAAATGGATTGATGGATTGCATCATGTCAGATGATTGACAAGACTGCATCAATTACCAACATACTCCCCCTTGATGCTGAGAGGGCTCACAATCTGATCTCGAAGTTTCAAAAACTGGACTTTAACAACTCCCTTTGTGAAAATGTCCAATTTGTTCTTGAGTCTTTATATATCTTAGTTCTACTTCCTTCTTTTGCACCAAATCTCTAATGAAATGATACTTTAAATCAAAATGTTTTGTCCTGCTATGATGGACTGGATTCTTGGCCAATTTGATGGCACTAGTGTTATCACAAAATATAAATGTAGGATTGTAATATACCTCAAAATGCCAACATAAAAAAAAATTGCGAGGTAAGTTAAGTACTTCTCTTCATGTAGTAACCTTCTTATATTAGTCTAATAGTGCAGTAACTTATATATGGTTTAAACCCCACATCCCTATTCATAACAAGTGTATGTAAATTTTTAGGTTTAGACCTACAAACCTATCTTTTTCTTAGACATGGGATTTATGTATTCGCGCATATCGGACTCAATAATATCATCTTTAACATAATGCATTTATCTAATGTAAAAGCAAGGGGTGAGCAAATCATACACCACTGGCGATTAATAGTATAGTCTTGCTGGTTGAACAAAATTGGGTTCCTTTAACGACTAAGCGTGTCTAGTAACGAGGTAACCCCATCCCTCTTCTTAGCGATGTTTGGGTAATGAAAACCCCACTACGATACTGTTGGATAGGAGGTAACTACAAGTCAGTAGTTAAGAGAACGCGGCCTTACTAATCCCGTCATAAAGGAGTCCAGTTAACTACGCATTTGATGCATAGCCTGGGTGGAAAGGTATAACTGTCAGCGAGAGTTAAAGCTCTGCATCTGACCATTAATGGGGTCTGTAGGCACGAGTTTTGATGACCCTTTTCGATTCCTTTCTAGTCAAAATGCGCCAACCTGAACCCCGTCACATGGCCCCAACAACCCTTGTACTTCCAACATTAAATCACTCTCGTAAGGTCTCTTCCTAGCGTTAAACGAACCTTCCTTTGTCATTGTGAGATTCTCTGAATGCACCTGCGTATCACTATCTTTGGCAGCGAGTCTGTCGACTTGGGTCGCATTCTGGAGGCAGGCAGCAAAGTCCATCTTACTGGTAAGGATTTGTACCTCGAAACAAAGCCTTGAATAATAGGGTCGTTCAATAAAACGCTACAGGGAAAATGATGTTATGTGTCTTCTGTTGTACATATTTAAGTTAAGGTTTTTCCTTTATCGTTATCTTCGACGATTTTCTTATCCTTTTGTAGATGAGTCTCTGGAGTCCGATATAAGCTTGTGTCCTTCGAAGGCTATTACATTCACCCTTGGAAAAGACTTCGATGGATCAAATCTTTTGGTTTGAGGCTTGGGGTATAAAAAGGGGATTACCGTCCTTATCAACTTCTGAGATTTCCGTAAGCCTTCGGGGTTCAGTCTTAGGTTTTTCTTTTTGTCAAATAAATACCTTAGTTATTTTTTTCAGGATGTATTAACCACTTAGCTACATAATAGACATTTCAAGTAACATTTACATAGGGTTTTCATCTATATGTATTTCGTGTTTTACATAGTTAAAAGTTGGAAAAAATAGCACTGTTGAATTTCCTTTATGAGAAAAGATTTGCAGCTTGGTATCATACTAATGGTGGGACTTCGTTGATACGAGGTACCCATCAGGAATACCTAGACCACCTTCCTCGACTCGGGAGATTTACTCAACTAGAGCGCAACAAGAACAAGTTTTCCAGGTTCCAACCATGAGTTAAGTAATAAATTGAATTTATCGTTACCTCCATTTATGGTTCTGTTGTAGCTTCTTGTTTATTTTATTTCTATATTTGTTGCTAATGATTTAATGGTGAATATTTCTTACAGGGATGTCAAACTCCACGAGGCGCTCGGGTCGATCCCTATCGCTCGCACGAAAGGTAAACTGGTTCTAGGTACACTATTCCTTAGCTTTTAGAGTTCACTGGTGCTGATGACCGAGGCTATGTACCATCTTTATTGTTTATAATGAAGTTTCGACGAAACTTTATGTATTGATTAGTCAGGAATATGCCCTACTTTATGTTAATGCTATAGAGGATTAGCAGGGTACGCAAATATTGCATCTGGTTGTGGTGGCAATCATAACACGGAAGGGGCTTACTCCCTGATTATTCCTTCCTCCGTTTCAAGGAGAAGTCGAGAAAACAATAGGGGTGAATGCCGGCTATGTTATGTATACTTTTTATTAAAAACAAGAAAATTGGACAACTATTCTTTGTAACCTAGTCATCATATATTGAATCGAATCGACTGTAGATAAATTTCAAGAGTATGCGAGTTCTGCACTTTTGATTTGCTTCTGAGTTTAACATAATTCCCTCCATTTTTGAAATTGGGGTTTTTGTACTTCAGAACTTGAATCGTTTAGTGGTTATTCTGTTTATTTTCCAAGATACTTCTTATTATCAATTATACAGGCACTTATAGTAATTTAATTTTCTCTTTACCCTGCATGAAGGTATTATACGTTTCCATCAACTTCGTACAGAATATATATAAAGAACATAAGGACTTGCTTATTACTAGGGATATGTTGTGGTTCTCAAGACTTCCATGTGTTCTATAACTATATACATGCAAACTTTAGCATTGGTAATTACTTAGCCTATGTTTGTTTCCATCTGTTCATAAACTGACTTGTTAATTGATTGCGTAAAAATTTCGGAACACGCCTAAACTAGTAGGATCTCGTCCCGAATTGGAGTTTTTGGTCTGTACAGATTGGGACTGTAAGCCCTTTTGAATTTACCAGTCTAAGTACAGAACTGTACAAATGTAGTAGTCCCATACAATATAGACTACAGTCATGAACCCCAAGTGGGCCATTCGCAAGTATATTAATAGGAAACAAAAATTTAATCTTACCGCATACAGTAAGTATTCCTACAATCAGACCCCTTATTTTTGTGCAAATGTTTAAACGATTGAACAACACGAGTTAGCTTCTGTCTTACTATTGTCGAGCCCTTATTCTCGTTGAGTATTCTTCTTCTGTATTGACTTATAATAGAGTAGTGGCCTTATTTAATTTCATTTGGTTTTATAACAGGGTTTTTAAGGAGAGTTTCCGACTCCTCGTTTTAATAAAACCTATATACTGATCTAACTTTAATCATGTCGATGTATTTTGTATTATATATATATATATATATATATATATATATATATATATATATATATCTACACTATGTAATTTCTCCATCTGCATTCAATGCGTAGGTAACTCCAATCTGCATTACAATCTAATTGTGGGGTGTTCAACTACAATGTTTTATCTTACTACAGTTGTAATCCAAACCATAGATCCAAACTTCTAGGCATATCCTTTCATCTAGTATACTTACAGGAATTAGTATTCATAACAAAAATACGTTACAGCAAAGATAATCCATTCCGAACTAGTATACAGACATTATAGCAGTTCCTAAATTCAATAAGATGTATTCAATATTTCGTCCTTAATATTATTCCTAGATTGAATTAACAGATGCATTCTATCAAGTATTTCACCATATACCATTCGGCCAGAGAAAGGACAGAAATAACATATCTGAAATAATGCGCTGAAAGACAAAGGGAACAACCACGTTCTGCCCAACCGCAGAACACGACAGCCAAACTAATTGCCCGATTCACCCCCTAGCCTGACCATGAATCCATGAGGGCGAACTTGGAAATAACTTTTCCTCAGCAATGTCCTTCAGCTCCAGCAGATTTCTCTTGCCTCACACTCAATCAGTAGTGTTCATAATAGCAAGTAAATCAATAGTCTTCTTCCCTAGCATACTTGGCAGCGTCCTGCCTCCTCACATATGTTAGTTATCAATTTTCCTAGGTCTTTTTCCCTCCCTTGGGAATTTTCGCAGCTTTCTAAATCCCTGATTTTCAGGGGCTGCTAATGGCCAAATCACTGATTTTCCACTTGTAATAATCAGCCTAGAGGTATTTCCAGCATGTTCCCCACTCATGGAGTCATGGTCAACTAAATTTAACATGGTTGTTCCATTTGTCCTCCTGCAATCAATATAAAATATTATGTTTTCATAAAAGTATCATAGTCAAATAGTTAGTTGGGTCAAATCAGGTCTCTGCCCAACAATCATAATAATCAATTACAATTATCAAATTCGAAATTCGAAATTGCCATAAATGGCAAAAATTTTCCAAATTCGAATTTACTAAAAACAGAATAAATTTCCAACAAATTTAAATTTTTAAAGTACTTTAATTTTTTGGGATGTCACATCCTTTCCCCCTTCAGTATAACACTGTCCTCAGTGTTCGTCCCTTCCTTGGAACAAGATTGGATGAGATTTCCGCAAATCTCCCTCCAACTCCCAAGTGGCCTCCTCAGAACTAAAGTGCTTCCATTGCACCTTTACCTGAGCGATGGATCTGTTCCGAAGTGTTATTTCTCTCCGGTCCAAAATACGCAGGGGTTCCACCTAGAACTCACCTTCGGGTTCCACCTGTACCAAGTTCCAATCAATCATATGAGTAGGGTCATGAATATACTTTTTCAACAAGGAAATATGAAATACATTATGAATTCTTAGATTAGCTGGGAGTGCAAGTTGGTATGCTACGGGTCCAATTCGAGCTAGTATCTCGAAGAGCCCACAAAACCTGGGTGCTAGCTTGGCACAGTTCCCTAACTTTAATGAACTTTTTCAGGCTTTGACCTTCAAATAAACATGGTCTCCCACTTGAAATTCCAAGTGTCTTCTTTTCTGATCTACATAGCTCTTCTGTCTGTCCTGTGCTTCTTTCAACTTATGTTGTACCTTCCTTACCATGTTCTCCATTTCTTGGAGCATCTCTAGTCCAACCATGAGTCTGTCAGCCAGGTTATCCCAACTAATTGGAGTCGTACACTTTCTGTCGTACAGTACTTCGAAAGGGCTTAACTTAGCCGAAGTTTGGTACCCATTGTTATATGCAAATTCTACCAAGTGGAGGTGGTCTTCCCACTTGTTCGGTTTTGTTCTTACGTACATGCGGAGCATATCCTCTATGATTTGGTTTGTCCTTTCAGTCTGTCCATCCGTTTGTGGATGATAACTCGTACTGAAATTCAAATTAGTATTTATCCCTACAAACAATTCCTTCCAAAAAGTGGATGTGAATTTTACGTCTCTATCTGAAATCACCATTTTAGGAATACCATGCAATCTAAAAATTTCTTTCATGAATATTTCAGCAATGTTTATAGCTTTAAAAGTAGACTTTACAGGAATAAAGTGTGCAGACTTACTGAGTTTATCGATTACAACCATGATAGAATCATTTTGTTTATGAGTTTTAGGCAAACCTATTATAAAGTCCAGTGATATGGTCTCCCATTTCCATTCTAGTATTGGTAAAGGTTGTAATAGGCTGGCTGGATGCTAGTGTTTAGCCTTAACCTGCTGACAATATTGGCACCTAGCCAAGTACTCTTCTATTTCACCCTTCATATTAGGCCAATAAAATAGTTTTCTAAGTGTTGTTATTGTTTTCTGGTAACCTGGATGGCCAGAATACGGTTTCTTATGCACTTCGTCCAAAACTGTTAATTTTAACTCTGTTGAATCTGGTATGTAAAGTCTGTTTTTAAATCGTAATAGTCCCTTCTTGTCAATACTTGGATCTGATTTATCTGAGTTTGTGGCAATTTTTTGTAATTCTTCCATCATCCGTCGTTATTACCTGTCGACCTTATTCTTTTTTCCAGATCACTTTCTACCCTACTGATATTTATCTCAAATAACCCAAGGACTCTTCTGCTTAAAGCATATGCTACTTTATTTTCCTTACCCTTGATGTGTCTGACTTCGAAGTCGAATTTGCTTAAGAAGGCTAGCCATCTTGCTTGTCTTGCATTAAGATCTATTTGGATAAACATATATTTTACCCCGCTATTATCCGTCAGTAGTAGAAATTTTCTACCCATTATGTAGTGTCGCCACATTTTTAAGGTGTGTATTATCGCTACCAATTCTAAGTCATGAGTGACATAATTTTTCTCGTGTTCTTTTAATTTCCAGGACTCATAACAAATAACATGTCCTTCCTGAGTTAGGACACCACCTAGTCCTTCTTTACTTGCGTCAACACATACGATGAAGTCTTTATCTGGGTCTGCTACCTTCAATATGGGTGCAGTTGTCAATAATTCCTTCAGCTTGTTAAAACTATCTTGACACTTCTCTGACCAGTTAAACTTGGTCCCTTTCTTTTGTAATGATGTGATAGGGTAGGCTATCTTGGAAAACCCTTCTATAAATCTGTGGTAATATCTGGTGATTCCCATGAATGACCGGATGTCCGCTACATCCTTAGGTACTGGCCATTCCATAATGGCTTTTATCTTCTCCGGGTCTACGGAAATGCCTTCCGCTGAAATTACATGTCCTAGATATTGTATTTCTTTCTGATAAAAGTCACACTTGTCAAATTTTGCGTACAGTTTGTGTTTCCTCAACGTTTGCAGAACTATACTTAATTGTTCATCGTGTTCTTCCTCCATTTTTGAATAGACCAGAATATCATCGATAAATACTACCACGAACTTGTCCAAGTACAGAGTAAAAATACTGTTCATCAGGCACATAAACATGGCTGGTGCGTTAGTGAGACCGAAAGGTATGAATATGAATTCGTAGTGTCCATATCTTGTCCAAAAAGTTGTTTTATTTATGTCCTCATCCTTTATCCTAACTTGATGATAACCGGATCGTAAATCCAACTTTGAAAAGATCTTGGCCACACCTACTTGATCGAACAAATCATTTATCCTTGGTAAGGGGTATTTGTTCTTAATAGTCATTTTGTTCAGTTGTCTATAATCGATACATAGTCTTAGAGTACCGTCTTTCTTTTTCACAAAGAGGACTGGTGCTCCCCATGACGAAACACTCGGTCTGATATACTCTTTGTCCAACAATTCATGTAATTGTATTTTCAATTCTGTTGGTTCTGGTAGGCTCATTTGGTAAGGTGCTTTTGAGATAGGGTCTAAACTGGGTAGTAGGTCTATGGAGAAGTCTATTTCCCTTTTAGGAGATAATTCTGGTATCTCATCCACGAACATGTCTCTGAACTCACATAGGACAACAAAGTCTTCTAACTTTGGCTTATCCTCTTTTCCTAACAGATTTGTTACTTGGATGGCATAGACTTGACATCCCTTTCTCATACATTTCTTGAGTTGCATCGCTGAAACTTGTCTGACTGACACAGGTTTTTGTATACCTTGGGTTGTTCTAGCAACGCCAAACTCGTCTTTGTAACTAAGTATCTTTGTATAACAATCTAGTACTGCTTTGTGTTGTTCCAACCAATCCATCCTGATAATCATATCGTAAGATCCTAGTGGTAGGATGTTCAGATTTGTTCTTATATTTTGACCATCTAAGCTGAACTCAAAGTCAGAAACAAAGTCAACTACCTTCCTTTTAGTACTTGTTGCTAGTTGTACAAGCCATGATTTTGCATGCTTCAGTTTCATTAGTTTATTTGACTCTACCACATTAGGAGTAATATAACTTAATGTAGCTCCAGGGTCAATTAAAACATAAATTCGAGTGTTATTGATTTTACCTTCGATTTCTACCACCGAGGACTGGTGGTCATCTTGTCGACCATCTATGGCTGCATTTATCTAATGCAGGATTTTGCCCACATCTCCCACCGTCGATGCTTCCTGCACATTATGAACAACAGTTATGTTTGCAGAAATTAAACGTGGACAGTTCCTCCTTAGATGAGGCTCTCCACATTCCCAACACTTTAATGGCTCGCGGGAGTTGTCCCCAAACTTCTTCATTCCCATGTTTACCGGTTTATGGCTTCCTTGTGTATTTGGATGATTGGAGTGAAAATCCTTTCTCGGAAAGATTTTTGCTGCATTCTGATAAGGAGCTGGCTGGAATCCCTTCTTCCGTTGGTTCATTCGATCTTGTTTCTTATCCTTCCAGGCTTTGGGAAATTCTTCCCACTGTTTATACTGGTCATAGCACATTCTTGCTTTCCTGAATACTTCACTCAAGGATTTGGGGTTGTCAAATTCAATTCTATCCCTGTAGGATTGTGGTAAACAACTTAAGAATCGTTGAATTTTTACCTTATCCTCCCAGATGTATGGTACGAACCTTAGTAGTTACAGAAAGTTATTTATAAGGTCCTCCATTGTCATCTGTCCAAGTCGTAACTCGTAAAATTCTTTCATCTTCCTTTCATAATAACTTTCAGAAAGGTATTGTTTCTTGAAATACTTCTTAAAATCAGGCCATTCCAACTGTTTCTCCTTTAAGCCCTTGGCCAATTTCAGGTCTTGCCACAAAATGCTAGCCTTTCCTTTCAGATTGTAGATGGCCATTATGACCTTCATGTTGCTGGAATAGTTGTAGATCTGGAAGTATTTTTTGATGTCCAACAACCATGCCTCTGCTTCTTCTCCTATCCTGGATTATCCATCAAAAGTCGTTGGTTTAATCTTTTTAAATTCTCCTTCAAGGTGGTCTACTTGTTTTCTTTTTCTGTCTGGTTTAGTTTTGTCTTCAGCTGAAGGTGTTCCTTCAGATGAACTGTCTCCTTTTTCTGTTTCTAGCCCAGAGTTCTTGGAAGCCCTTTTGCTGACCTCTTCGTCATGGTTATCGTCCTTTGGACTTTTCTTGGTCACTATACTTCGCAGCAGGACTTCATTTATCTCTTGTTGTTCCTGTTGTGCTTTCTTCAATTTTTCATTGTCGGCTTTAAAAATCTACAGTTCTACAATAAGATTCCTCATTGTTTCCAACACCTCCATGGGTGACCTTTCGTCACTGTTCTGTCTTGTATCTCCAGGAGGTATTTCCTGTAGATTTCCTTCCATCCTGGTTTTTGCATCGTCTTGGGCTGCCATAATTAATACAAAGAAGAAAGGGCTTTCTGTTTGTAACCATAAGGTTTATTAGTTTTATGTAAAACAAAATATATCTACTAAGCAACTAATATGGCCCTGTTCAGGCCCAGTGTTGTAACTTTGGCTTTGATACCATATGTAATATACCTCAAAATGCCAACATAAAAAAAAAATTGCGAGGTAAGTTAAGTACTTCTCTTCATGTAGTAACCTTCTTATATTAGTCTAATAGTGTAGTAACTTATCTATGGTTTAAACCCCACATCCCTATTCATAACAAGTGTCTGTAAAGTTTTAGGTTTAGACCTACAAACCTATCTTTTTCTTAGACATGGGATTTATGTATTCGTGCATATCGGACTGAATAATATCATCTTTAACATAATGCATTTATCTAACATAAAATCAAGGGGTGAGAAAATCATACACCACTAGTGATTAGTAGTATAGTCTTGTTGGTTGAACAAAATCGGGTTCCTTTAACGACTAAGTGTGTATGGTAATGAGGTAACCCCGTCCCTCTTCTTAGCGATGTTTGGGTAATGAAAACCCCACTACGATATTGTTGGATAAGAGGTAACTACAAGTCAGCAGTTAAGAGAACGCGGCCTTACTAGTCCCGTCATAAAGGAGTCCAGTTAACTGCGCATTTAATGCATAGCTTGGGTGGAAAGGTATAACTGTCAGCGAGAGTTAAAGCTCTGCATATGTCCATTAATGGGGTTTGTAGGCACGAGTTTTGATGACCCTTTCTGATTCCTTTCTAGTCAAAACATGACAACCTGAACCCCGTCACATGGCCCCAACAACCCCTGTATCTCCAGCATTAAATCACTCTCATAAGGTCTCTTCCTAGGGTTAAACAGACCTTCCTTTGTCATTGTGATATTTTCTGAATAGGCCTGCGTATCACTATCTTTGACAGTGAGTCTATCGACTTGGGTCGCATTCTGGAGGCAGGCAGCGAAGTCCATCTTATTAGTAAGAATTTTTACCTCGAAACAAAGATTTGAATAATAGGGTCGTTCAATAAAACGCTACAGGGAAAACAATGTTCTGTGTCTTCTGTTGTACATATTTAAGTTAAGGTTTTTCCTTTATTGTTATCTCCGGCGATTTTCTTATCCTTTCGTAGATGAGTCTCTAGAGTCCAATATAAGCTTATGTCCTTCAAAGGCTATTACATTCACCCTTGGAAAAGACTTCGATGGCTCAAATCTTTTGGCTTGAGGCTTGGGGTATAAAAAGGGGATTACCGTCCTTATCGATCTCTGAGATTTGCGTAAGCCTTCGGGGTTCAGTGTTAGGTTTTTCTTTTTGTCAAATAGAACTGTCTTAAAGAGAATACCTCAGTTATTTGTTTCAGGATGTATTAACCACTTAGCTACATAATAGACATTTCCAGTAACATTTACATAGGGTTTTCGTCTATCTGTATTTTGTGTTTTACACAGTTAAAAGTTGGAAAAAATATCACTGTTGAATTTCCTTTATGAGAAAATATCTGCAGCTTGGTATCATACTAATGGTGGGACTTTGTTGATGCGAGGTACCCATCAGGAATACCTGGACCAACTTCCCCGAATCGGGACATTTACTCAACCATAGCGCAACAAGAACAAGTTTTCTAGGTTCCAACCATGAGTTAAGTAATAAATCGAATTTATCGTTTCCTCCATTTATGGTTCTATTGTAGCTTCTTGTTTATTTTATTTTCGTATGTGTTGCTAATGATTTAATGGTGAATCTTTCTTACAGGGATGTCAAACTCCACGAGGCGCTCGAGCCGATCCCTATCTCTCGTGCAAAAGGTAAACTGGTTCCAAGTACACTATTCCTTAGCTTTTAGAGTTCACTTGTGTTGATGACCGAGGCTATGTACCATATTTATTGTTTATAAATAAGTTTCGACGAAACTTTCTGTATTGATTAGTCAGGAGTACGCCCTACTTTATGTTAATGCTACAGAGGATTAGCAGGGTACGCAAATCTTGCGTCTGGTTGTGGTGGCAATCATAACACAGAAGGGGCTTACTCCCTAATTATTCCTTCCTCTGTTTCAAGGCAAAGTGGAGAAAACAATAGGGGTGAATGCCACCTATCTTATGTATATTTTTTATTAAAAAAAAGAAAACTGGACAACTATTCTTTGTAACCTAGTCATTGTATATTGAATCAAATCGACTGTAGATAAATGTGAAGAGTATGTGAGTTCTGCACTTTTGATTTGCTTCTGAGTTTAACATAATTCCCTCCATTTCCGAAACTGGGGTTTTTGTACTTCAAAACTCGAATTGTTTACTGGTTATTTTGTTTATTTTCCAAGATACTTCTTATTATCAATTATATAGGCATTCATAGTAATTTAATTTTCTCTTTACCCTGCATGAAGGTATTATACGTTTCCATCAGCTTCGTACAAAATATATATAAAGAACATAAGAACTTGCTTATTACTAGGGATATGTTGTGGTTCTCAAGAATTCCACGTGTTCTATAACTATATACATACAAACTTTAGCATTGGTAGTTACTTAGCCTATGTATGTTTCCATCTGTTCATAAACCGACTTGTTAATTGATTGCGTAAAAATTTCAGACCACACCTAAACTAGTAGGATCTCGTCCCGAATTGGAGTTTTTGGTCTGTACAGATTGGGACTGTAATCCCTTTTGAATTTACCGGTCTAAGTACAAAAATGTACAACTGTAGTAGTCCCATACGATATAGACTACGGTCACGAACCCCAAGTGGGTCGTTCGCAAGTATATTAATAGGAAACAAAAATTTAATCTTACCACATACAGTAAGTATTCCTACAATCAGACCCCTTATTTTTGTGCAAAGGCTTAAATGATCGAACATCACGAGTTAGCTTCTGTCTTACTATTGTCGAGCCCTTATTCTCGTTGAGTATTCTTCTTTTGTATTGACTTATAATAGAGTAGTGGCCTTATTTAATTTCATTTGGTTTTATAACAGGGTTTTTAAGGAGAGTTTCTGACTCCTCAATTTAATAAAACCTGTATACTGATCTAACTTTAATCATGTCAATGTATTTCGTATATAATATATATATATATATATATATATATATATATATATACACTATGTAATTTCTCCATCTTCATTCAATGCGTACGTAACTCCAATCTGCATTACAATCTAATTGTGGGGTGTTCAACTACAATGTTTTATCTTACTACAGTAGTAATCCAAACCACAGATCCAATCTTCTAGGCATATCCTTTCAGTTAGTATACTTACAGGAATTAGTATTCATAACAGAAATACGTTACAACAAAGATAATCCATTCTGAACTAGTATAGAGACATTCTAGCAGTTCCTAAATTCAATAAGATGTATTCGATCTTTCGTCCTTTATATTATTCCTAGATTGAATTAACAGATGCATTCTATCAAGTATTTCACCATATACCATTCAGCCAGAGAAATGACAGAAATAACACATTTGAAATAATGCGCTGAAAGACAAAGGGAACAACCATGTTTCACCCAACCGTAGAACAGGGCAGCCAAACTACTTGCCCAATTCACCCCCTAGCCTGACCATGAATCCATGAGGGAGAACTTGGAAATAACTTCTCCTCAGCAATGTCCTTCAGCTCCTGCAGATTTCTCTTGTGTCACACTCAATCAGTAGTGATCATAACAACAAGTAAATCAATAGTCTTCTTCCCTAGCATACTTGGTAGCGTCATGCCTCCTCACATATGCTATTTATCAATTTGCCTAGGTCTTTTTCCCTCCCTTGGGAATTTTCGCAGCTTTCTAAATCCCTGATTTTCAGGGGCTGCTAATGGCCAAATCACTGATTTGCCACTTGTAATAATTAGCCTAGAGGTAGTTCCAACATGTTCCCCACTCATGGAGTCATGGTCAGCTAAATTTAACATGGTTGTTCCATTTGTCCTCTTGCAATCAATATAAAATATTATGTTTTCATACAAGTGTCATAGTCAAATAGTTAGTTGGGTCAAATCAGGTCTCTGCCCAACAGTCATAATAATTAATTACAATTATCAAATTTGAAATTCGAAATGGCCATAAATGGAAAAAAAGTTCCAAATTCGAATTTACTAAAAACAAAATAAATTTCCAACAAATTTAAATTTCAAAAATACTTTATTTTTTTGGGATGTCACAAGGATGAATTTGCTTCTCTCCAATTTCTTCTAGAACTTTTCTAAGCCATAATGCTTGTGTACCCATTGAGGTGACTGCAACATACTCTGCTTCTGTGGATGAAAGTGCAACTATACTTTTCTTCTTTGCGCTCCAAGTAATCAACCCCGAACCAAAAGAGAAACAATTACTAGATGTAGACTTCTGGTCATCCAAACTACCTCCCCAATCAGAATCACTAAATCTAACAAGTTTAAACCTTTTAGAAGTGTAGTAATGAATACCAAATTTAGATTTCCTCTCACATACCTCAAAATCCTCTTGGCTACCTTCATATGTATTTCAGATGGCTCTGTCATGTATCTTGAAACAAGAGAAACTGAATAAGCAATATCAGGTCTTGTGTGGGTTAGAAACATCAAACTTCCAACAACACTTTTGTATGTTGCCTCATCAACTATTTCAGCACCATCATCTCTACACAACACAATTCCATGAGCAGTTGGAGTGGAGGTTGGTTTACTATCTACCATATCAAATTTTTTCAACATATCTTTTGCATACTTTGTTTGACAAATGAAAATTTCATCCTCATTTTGATAAACCTCCATACCCAAAAAATATTGCATGAGACCCAAATCTTTCATCTCAAATTCATTTTTGAATTCATCCTTCATCTTAGAACTACTACCCATATATAATAAGTCATCAACATATAGACTTACAATAAGAATATCATTACCTTATTGTTTGTAGTAAAGTGTAGGTTCACTTTTACTTCTATTAAAGCCACTAAAATATCCATCAATCCTAGCATACCATGTTCTTGGTGCTTGCTTGAGGCCATACAAAGCCTTCTTCAACTTGTATACTTGATGTTCTTTTCCTTGCACTTCAAAACCTTGTGGTTGTTCCACAAACACGTCTTCTTCTAAGTACCCATTCAAAAAGGCACTTTTCACATCCATGTGATGAGTGCTCCATTTCTTCTGAGATGCTAATGAAATCATCATTCTAACAGTCTCTTGTCTTGCTACTGGTGCAAATGTTTCTTCATAATCAATTCCATACCTCTGTGTGAAGCCTTTAGAAACTAATATTGCCTTGTGTCTTTCAACACTCCCATCACTATTGTACTTAGTCTTGTAGACCCATTTAGTACCAATCTTTTTCTTGTCATGTGGAAGTTTTGTAAGCTCCCAAGTATCATTCTTGTGAATAGAATCTATCTCTTCTTGCATTGCTTGCACCCAAACCTCATTAGTACATGCATCTTCAAAACATGATGGTTCAAAATCAGCCTTGGAAAGTAAAGAAAAATTTACTGTCTCACCTATTGGATTTTCTTCATGTGTTGGACTTTTACTTCTTTGATAAATGTCACTTAATCTTCTTACGTTCCTTGCAGAATTTGAATTTGATGTTGGGCTTGCACTTGGAACTGAAGAATTAGATGAGGGGATACTTGGTGGGTTTGTAGCACTTGGAGCTCAAATATTAGTGGGCTGCTCATTATCAATATCATCAATAATATCCTTATCCAAAACAGATTTAGACATATCATCATGGCATTTTTTATGACCATAAACTCCCCCTTCACAAAAAATTACATCTCTTGACACAAAAATGCTATTAGTGAGGGGATTATACAACCTGTAAGCCTTACTTTGTTCACTATATCAAACAAAAATGCATGACTCACTTTTTGGATCTAACTTTTGTCTCTTTTGATCAACTACATGGACATACGCTACACAACCAAAGACTCTAAAATGATTAACATTAGGATTTTTTTCATACCATGCTTCATATGCAGTCATCATATCAAGTGCACTTGTGGGACATCTATTGAGAATATATACATCAAGTGCACTTGTGGGACATCTATTGAGAATATATACATATGTAGCAACTGCATCACCCCAAAAAGAATTGCTTAATCCCTAGGTTTGTTACATACTTCTTGCCATTTCCACCACGTATGATTTTTCCTCTCAGCTTCTCCATTTTGTTGAGGTGTGTAAGCAGTGGTGAGTTGTCTTTTGATGCCATTCATATCACAATAATTCTGAAAATCTTTTGAACAAAATTCTTCTCCACAATCAGTCCTTAAGCACTTGATTTTGCAACCTCTTTCATTTTCCACAAGGGCTTTAAACCTCTTGAATGTATCAAAGGTTTCATCCTTAGTCTTCAAAAAATAAACCCAACACTTTCGTGAGTAATCATCAATAAAAGTAATAAAATATTATGACTTACCCAAACTCTTGTCTGCATAGGACCACAAATGTCTGAGTGAACTAACAAGTGGATATTGGGCCCTCCATGCATTTCCTTTTGAAAATTTCTTTCTTGAATGCTTTCCTTTAGTACATCCTTCACAAATATCCTTCTGTTCTTGAACCTTAGGCAAACCATAAACTAATTCTTTTGATGTTAGAAGCTTGAGACTATGAAGCTTGAAACTATGAAAATTCAAATGTCCATACCTGAGATGCCACAACCAACTTTTTTCTTCATATGCCATATGTGCAAGATGGTTGTTATGTTCTCCAAACATCAACAGGAACATCCTATTCTTTGACATAGGCACAGCTGTAACCACCCTATTGCCTCTATTCTTATCATAAATTGTACATTTTTTATTTTCAAACACCACCTTATAATTTTTCTCACACAATTGACCAACACTCAATAAATTATGCTTTGATTGTGGAGTGTAATAAATGTCTTTAATACTTTTCATACCTTCTTTAGTATGGACTTCCATAGCTCCTTTTGCGGAAACCTCCAATGCTTTGAACTCTCATCCATTGTAGAAAATAGCTTCTTATTTCCTGACATGTGGTTAGAACACCTTGAATCTAAATACCAAATATCTTTAGTGCCATTTTCAGCTTTGTCATAAGATAAAAATAAATTGTTTGAAGAGGCTTCATCACCTTCTTGAGCATAATTAACACCTTTGTTATTATTACCTTCTTTTAATCTACAATCCCTTTCAAAGTGACCATACCTTTTACAATAGTAAAATTGGATATTTCTTTTATCAAATCTGCCTCTGCCTCTTCCTCTTGAACCGCCTCTTCCTCTTGGATAATTCTGATTTTGACCTCTACTTTGGCTTTGGTTTCTTTTGTTGTTAGTGTTGGCATCTTCATTCTTTGTAATTTGCAATTTTGAAGAAAAAGATTTCTCGCCACTTTCTCCAAATGAATTTATCAATCTTTCTTCATGAGACATAAGAGATCCAACTAGGTGATCAAACTCAAGAGTAGAAAAATCCTTGCTTTTTTCAATGATCATGGAAACATGGTTCCACCTTGGTGTTAGAGACCTCAACACCTTTTTAATCAAAACCTCTTTGTCCACAATTTCTCCAAGAGTAGCCATCTTATTGACTACATCTTTTACTCTCACACAATAATCACTTACATTTTCAGCTTCTTGCATCTTCAAATTCTCAAATTCTCTTTTTCTACAATCTCCCATAGGTCTTTCCCTATCAAAAAGGTCATCATATTAATGCACCAATAATCATAATCACTTCCATTAAATTCTAGAATGGGCAATGAATTAGAGTTTGACATGATTACCCTAAAACAACAACCACCTCTGATACCAAATGAAGGGTCTATGTAGGCCTATCTGTAGTGTCCCCAAGGCTGAGCCTCGTAGTAAACTATGTCCTGAAAGGAATTGTAATTATGTTTTATAGGCCGGTGAGACAAGTTGTTATAAGCTGGAGGCTTATGTGATTGTTAGGCCAGAGAGCCTAAGGGTTGGAGGCCAAGGGCCTGATTTTGTACTTGTATGTATGCAGAACAATTAATAAAATATAAACACCGCCAGGTGCAGACCGACCACGATGAATGAGTGAAGGGGGACTGAGCATCCACAGAGTGGGCAAGGAATTAGGGGCTAGTTATGTGGAAAAGGGGCTAAGTGTTGAGCCTAGGGGCCAAGCCTAGGGGGCTTAAGCCTGGGAATAATATTTTAATATTATTCCAAAAGAACATGTGCATTTTATGTTTCATTTTTGGAAAGGGTAAGTGTGCAAAGGGGATGCATGCTGATGGAACGCATGCAGTTCCAAGGGTGACAAGTATCAGCCTTGGTGCATGCAAATAAAACGGCCAGGGTGAGCCGTGAGAGGGATTCCTCCTCCATTCCACCCGACTACCGGAGCGTGTACGGAGCTTAGACAGTATGACCAACCTGACTCCTGCAGAGAAATCCTCTGTCCCGAAGCCGTGACCCTGAACTGTTCCACCATTGTTGAACCAGTTGGAAAGCCTGTGTTTAGTTTGTAAATCCGTGTACCCCTCATGCGTTCCTGAGAGTTGGAAGAGCCTGTGTGTGCATTCCCTGTGTGGATTGTTGTCACGTGTTTCCAAGAACCAACACCATGAGACCTTTCCGCCATTACTGAGCCTGTTTGGAAAGCCCGAGTCCGTATTCCCGGTTGACTGTGGTGGCCATGCAGAGATGGATTGCGCGTGGCTTGCTGTCCAGTGCAAGTTGTGATTGAGCTTGTGTATGACCTCTCTCTAGGTGAGGGAGGTGACTGTTGTTGGAAGAGGCAGGTTGTCAGGCCTGTGAGCAACTCTTTCCAGGTGAGAGAGTTTGCTGGGAAGTGGTTTCTTCCAGGGAGTGTCCAGCACCAGCTTCAGGCTCTGAGACTTCTTGATCTGGCCTGTTGTCGAGACCCATAGAGGGAGGTTAGCACCGATGGACTGTGCTTGTGAGGGTGTATACTCCCGGGAAGAATAGGCATGTGGAAAATGAGAGTCTGGAAGTAGTGGGCATAAGGTGGCATCCTAGGAAGAATCCTTCCAGAGTTTCTGTGTTGTTTTCCCTGTAACCTTAGCCTAGCCTAGTATTGCTTGCCTTGGGGTGGAGATTGGTCCCAGCTCGGGGGTGACCCACTGCTGAGTTGATGAGCAGTGCGGTCTAAGGCTGGGAGGTTCGTGGAAGACCTGCACTTGGTTGATGGATTCTACAGCTGTTAAAAGATAAGTATCTGATTATGCTTATGTATCATGTTTTTCCGCTGTGTATATGAATTAATATGAAAAGCTATTGATTGTTAATTATGGCAGTAATTCATATGAATACTCTGTGTTGAGTGTATTTAATTTGTTTTAAATGCATGCGATTAATTATGAATGAGAATGTGTTAATCCACGTAGTAACACCTACACGGTAGCCAAGGTGCGCTACAGTTATTCTGAGTTATGTACCTAGTGGTGTTATAGTAACCTTGGTAGATGAATATAAAATGGGTGTTACAGTTTGGTATCAGAGCCCAGGTTTCGACACTGAGCCTAGATGGGCCAGTGGAGTGGTCTTTGGACCGAGAATGTGAGGGAAAATTGGGTCTGGAAGGCCAATTTTGGACCCTGGTTTTCTTCAAAATGTCAAGGAGTTACTTGATGAGTTTTTAAAAGCTCAGGAGGTATAGCGGTGTTATGAAACCGCAGTCAGTGTGGTATAAGTCCACAGGGAGAGAGAGAACTCCACACCCGAAAGTGTTGGAACCTTAGGATCTGTTCGGGAGGGAAGGTGAACCCTTGTGACCCTCAGATCTGAAAAGTGTGCATGGGGTTTAAAGCCCTTTAGATATTGCACATGAGGGTGGAAATCGCGATACGCGAAATCCCAAATTAGTCAGGACCGTCCATCTCGAAGGGACAGGTGGCGATATTAAAGAGCCCTTCGGCATTTTGCATGTCGAAATATCGGGATATCGACATTTGTGAAATCAGGAGTCACGATGATAGGAGGTCGGGAATTTTCATAGTAAAAGTCCCGGCAACGATCTGAGTCGTCCATCTGAGGAAGGATGCACGTCGCGCGATCGTCCAATTCGGAGATCCGGACACCAGGACTCACATAGGTGAGCGTTTTTTACTTTGCACCTGGTGAAGTCCCGAGATTTGATCCGAGCCATCCAACAATTGAGACACGTGGCGGAGATCGAGCGACCCGTCGGTATACAGGCTACCGGGGTTTTGAATTGACAAAGGATTTTGTCATCGGGGAGTCAAAAGTCCTGAAATCGTGAGATTGAATCGGGACCATCCATTCGTTGAGGGCGCATGGCAGAAATCCAAGCTATCGGGGGAAGTTCCGATAGAAAAGTCAAATCGGCACATCGGGGTTCGGTGTTTTGCGAATCCTGGAGATGAGACGCCTGGAAAATTTGGAACCGTGAAATAGTGAGAAGTGGCAAGGGCCATCCATTCTTGGGGATGCATGGCCGAGATCGAGGCATTCGAAAATTTCCAAAAGGAGAGTCATCCATCGGGAAATCAGGGTTCGGGGAATCGCGAATCCTGAGGACATATGTGTTTTGGCATGGGAAAGTCCAAAACCCCGATAGGAGGTATGACTGTGGTGATATAAGGGAAGGCCGTGTGAACCACGAGTCTATCCCGGAGGGCTAATGGGAGTTAGAGCGCATCGGCATTTGGAAACCCAAAATGCCGAAAGGAATCTGCGCCATAGATCTGAGAAAGATTTGATCGTTGGATTCTACTTGGAATAGACGTGGACACATGGATGTGTAACATGTGCCAGTGGGTCGAGAATAAAAGCGAGAGTGGTGGGACCCGATGATGTCATTAAAAGCGACGTGGACCCTCATGAACGTGCCACGTACCACCGTGGTTGTGGGTGACCACTGTGCTATGTGGGCCCAGAGGGTAAAGTAAATCAAAATTTCGGAATTCGGCAATTGAAATGACAAGAGGTGGGGAGTCACTATATAATGAACTCCCGGGTGCCGAAAACTCGAAGGCCCGAAAGTCCTGAAAACTGAAGTTTCAAAAACCCAAAAAGTACAGAGCCGAACGAGAGCTCAGAAAACCCATTGGAATCGAAATGTCTTTTGTTCTTGTTGGTGTTAGTTATAAATGTTGTGGATTGTTCATGAAGTTTAATGGCATGACAAACTTCGAATTTAATTGCACAGTACGTGTGCAGAGTTCATGGAGGTCAGGACGCCCATTAACCAACGTCGAGTATGGAGTGGGGAAATGTGCAGATTACCCCCGAAATAGAAGACGAATAGGAAGGAAATGATGTTAACCTGGGAGTCAAAGGATCGAACTCTAATGAGCATGGAAAGGAGAAGGATAAGGAAGGACACATAATGAAAATCATTGAAGGATTGCAAAGAGAAGCCAAGCCTCGCCGAGCTGATAGCCGAAAGCTCATGAAAGTCGGGGATCGACAAGGTGAATTAAACTTAAAATTTTTGAAGAGCCTGGAAAGAATAGAGAAGAAACTCGAGAAGGGAAGAGACTCAAATACGACGGAGAGTCGCAGAACCCATGGGAGAAGAAGTAGGTCGAGGAGTGGTCGCTGACACCTTATTCACTCCCGAAGACATTCGGACAAGGAGACACACAGTGGTTCAAGCCCGTCCCCTACCATAAACCATCGAAAAACTGGAAAGGAGGAATTGAAAGGGGAGATGAACAAAATTAAGCCTCCAACATTCGATGGAGAACATAAGAAGGAGGAAGATTCCGAGACGTGGTTGCTGGGCATGAATAAATACTTCCAAATTCAGCCCATGCAGAAGGAAGAATTGCAATGTACCAGTTGAAAGGAAAAGCATCCATGTGGTGGGATCAGTTTGTGCAGGTGCAGCACATCATAGAGAAAGAGGTCACTTGGAAGGAATTTAAGAGGTATTTTGAGAAGAAATACCTGACTAAAAGATATTATGACATAAAGATGAAGGAGTTCTTCGAACTCAAGTTGGGCAGTATGACCATTGATGAGTATGAACGAAGTTTTCTAGAACTACTAAAGTATGTTCCATTCATCAAGGATGAGGCTGTCAAGATTTAGAGATATCTGAGTGGACTGCCACCTTCCATCGGTGACAAGATTCAATATGATGATCCTAAGACCATGGAAGAAACAATAAGAAGGGCGAAATTCTTGTATGAACAGCAAGGAGAAAGGCCTATCCTTCGAAAGGCTTGGAATGACCAGAGGAAGTTTAAGAAAGAACAGAGGCAGAAGGGAAACAAGCCTTCCTTTTTCAGAAACCGTCTTTAGGGACAACCATCGTTTAGAGAGCCGAGAATGACTGAACAGGGAGCGCAAAGACAGAGACAGACACCCATTCAGTGTTGGGGCTATCAAGGAAACCATAAGTATAGAGATTATCCCCATAAAAATGGTAAAGCGAGAACTGTACATACTGTTCAGCAAGCTGAAACAGTGGAGGATATGGGCAGCAGAATGCCGAGGATCTGCGCAGCCCTGAAAAATAAGCAAGCAGAATTTCAATCGCACATGATTGAAGTGGAAGGTACGATCAACAACCGACCACTTGTTATTTTAATTGATTTAGTGGCTAGCCATAGCTATGTAGATCCTAGATTGGTGGACAGTTTGCATCTAATGATAAGAAAACATGAGAAGTCTTGGTTAGTGCAGCTGGCCACAGGGACCAAGAGGAAGGTCACTGAATTGGTTAAGTCCTGTTCAGTGGACATGAAAGGAATGAGCACTAAGGCTGAATTGAACATTCTGCCTTTAGGCTCATACGATTGCTTAATTGGGATGGACTAGTTGGACCAACACCATGCCCTTCTGGACTGCCGTAACAAGAGATTTACATGCCTGAACAAAGAGGGAAATCAGATAACAGTTCAAGGGATTCCCAGAGCCGTGGTTGTTAGGGAAATCTCAACCATGCAACTGAAGAAATGGTACCGGAAAGGCTGTCAATTATTTGCAGCTCGGGTGGAAGAAGCATCCCGGGATGAAGTCTCGAATCTCGAAGACCGTGAAGTAGTCAAGGAATTCAAGGACATATTTCAGGAGGTACCTTGATTACCTCCGAAAAGAGACATCGATTTTTCTATAAATTTGATGCCTGGAGTAGCTCCAGTTTCGAAGACTCCTTATAGAATGAGTACACCAGAGCTGAAAGAATTGCAATTGCAGCTCGAAGAGCTACTAAAGAAAGGTTACATTCGCCCCAGTGTGTCACCGTGGGGAGCTTCGGTCCTATTTGTGAAGAAGAAAGATGGGACGTTGAGGCTGTGTCTTGATTTTCGTCAGTTGAATAAGGTCACTATCAAGAACAAGTATCCTCTGCCAAGGATTGATGATCTTTTTGATCAGTGGAAGGATGCGAAAATATTTTCAAAAATAGATCTCCGATCTGGTTATCACCAAGTGAGAATAAAGGATGAGGACATCGGCAAGACTGCCTTTAGAACAAGGTATGGTCATTACGAGTTCATAGTGGTGTCGTTTGGACTGTCCAACACACCTGCTGTTTTCATTTGCTTAATGAATGGAGTGTTCAGAAATTATTTGGACAAGTTTGTCATAGTCTTCCTGGACGATATCTTGGTGTATTCCAAGATAGAGGAAGAACATGAGCAACACCTGAGAATGGTGCTGCAAGTGTTGAGAGAACACCCATTGTACGCAAAACTGAGCAAGTGCTCTTTTTATCAAAGGCAGATCCACTACTTGGGACATATAATATATGAAGAAGGGATCGTTGTGGATCTTGAAAAGGTACAGGCCATTCGAGAATGGCCAGCACCAAGGAATGTGGCAGAAGTTAGATCTTTTATNGCTCATTCTATCACTTCCTTGCAAAGGAAGGGGAAGAAGTTCCAGTGGACTGAAGAATGTGAGAGCAGCTTCCACCGATTAAAGCAGCTGCTAACCAGTGCTCCAATCCTGAAGATTGCAGATCCAAATAAGGATTACGTAGTGTGCACAGATGCGTGTAAGGAGGGGCTGGGAGGAGTTCTCAGCCAAGAAGGATTTGTAGTTTGTTATGAATCCCGAAAGTTGAAGGAGCATGAGAAGAATTATGCCACTCACGATTTAGAGCTGGCAGCAATCGTCCACGCCTTGAGGAAATGGAGACATTGCCTCATGGGAAAGAAATTCGAGCTGAGAACAGACCATAACGGTCTGAAATATTTATTTGATCAGCCGACCTTAAATGCCAGGCAAATCAGATGGCTAGAGTTTCTATGCAAATATGACTTTGATATCAAGCATATCAAGGGGAAAGAAAATAAGGTAGTTGTTGCACTCAGTAGAAAGGTGCACGAATTACATGCTACCGCCATTAGCATGTACCAGTCGGAGATGAAAGACATAATTTTGGAAGCTGCAAATGATGATTTGCAGTACAAAAATCTTGTAGCAAAGCTACAGCAGCGTGAGGGACCACAGACCAAGGAAAGTTACACCTTGGGAACTGATGATCTACTTCTGTATAAAAAGAGAGTGTATGTACCCAATGACCGAGAATTGAAGCTGGCAATTCTAAAGGAGATGCATAACGTGGCTTATGTTGGACATCCTGGTTATCAGAAGACTGTGGCAGCAGTCAAAGGCCATTATTTTTTGCCGGGTTTGAAGAAAGAAATCACTAAATACATCGCCATATGTATGGAGTGCCAAAAGGTTAAGGCTGAGCACAGGCACCCAGCAGGGTTGCTGCATCCTTTACCCATTCCTGAGTGGAAATGGGACGTGGTAACAATGGATTTTATCACCGAATTACCTAGAACAAGCAAACAACATGATTCAATCATGGTGGTGGTGGACAAGCTTACTAAAGCTGCCCATTTTATTCCACTCAAAACCACCCACAGGGCAGCTGATGTTGCTGATATCTTTTTAAAAGAAGTTGCATGCTTGCATGGAATTCCTAAGATAATTGTGTCTGATAGGGACCCAAAATTCACTTCGAATTTCTGGAAATGACTGTTCAAAGGATTCAGAATGAATTTGAACTTTAGTACAACGTATCATCCCGAGTCTGATGGAAAGACATAGAGAGTGAATAGAGTAATAGAAGACAAGCTGAAAATGTATGTGATGGATAAACCATCAAGGTGGGAAGACTACCTACATTTGGTAGAATTCGCCTACAATAATGGGTATCATGCATCATTGAAGATGAGCCCATTCGAAGCGCTTTATGGAAGAAAGTGCAACACTCCAGTGAGCTGGGATAATCCAGCTGACAGAGTAGTAGTTGGGCCTGAGCTACTCAAAGAGATGAAAGACCAAATGATAAGAATTAAACATAATTTAAAAGTTGCCCAGGACAGGCAGAAAAGTTAGGTTGATAGTAACAGAACCCATAGAGAATTGGAAGTGGGTGACCATGTTTTCCTGAAAGTGAAAACTAACAGGAGTTCCCTGAAGCTGGGAAGTTG
>JASDQU010104485.1:801409-817552 GCA_032191745.1 Picea mariana | reverse complement strand
AAAATTGAAATAATTTAGCATACCATTTACAGGGAGGGGAATAGAAAGTTGCATACCCAAAAATTTGTCTATCAGTTGTTGAGGTGTTGTCTCCGGACTGCATTCTGGGAGCGCCTCATCTCCAACTATCAGAACGAGAGCCAAAACATCCTTGGTCGGCACCGACTATTCAGTTGTCAAGGAGATTGAGAGAGTTGTTGGGGTGGGGGGATGGGTCCTCACCAAGTTAGACACTGAAGAGGAGGATTTTCCCCCAGTGGCTTCTTGTCGATCATGACCAGGACTATTGGCTTCAAATGTAAGGTGTTCAAAATGTCCTCGAATGTATTTTTTGTAGTCCATAACAATGTGTCCATATTTGTGGCATCTTCTGCAATGGAAGGGCACACCTTCGTAATCTAGAATTTGGACCCTTGTACGCCCCAAATCTGTTAGGTTGAGGAATTTTTGTATCCCTTCCCTGATGTTTAGAGAGACCGAGATTCTATCCACCTACATCTCTCCAGTGTCTAATAATCCCATATCTACAGTTAGGTACTCTCCCAAAAAATTTCCAATTGCTTGAAAACAAGTTTATGACCATATATGCGTAGGGATTCCTAGTAGATGAACCTAGATCGGAATGGAGTCCAGTCGCTCACTGACAACATCAAAGGTGGGGTTCCAATGCTTCATTAGAACCGGGGAAGAGTCGATCACGCAATTTTTTTTGAGTACGACCAAGGCTTGAGAGGGCTCTGAGAAGATGATCATAAACCAACCTCTGGAGAGGAAAAATTTATTGGGTAAAGAAATGGAATTTGCACCCTAGTTTTATGTGACCCAGGCTCTCAATGTTTTTTTTCTAAATTATCGGTCGTAGGCTTTCCCGACTAGTGTTTTTTTTTCCATTGCGGAAACCCCGACCATAGAAATGTCTTCACCTAGGATGAAGTTAGGGTATGCTTTAGACGATCCTAAGAATTTGTTCCGCTTCCTTTGTCTCGACCCTATGGCACCTTGGAATTAAAGATCCTAATCAAAGAGGGAACTTTGGCCTGGAGCCCTGCTTTGGCCAATATCCAAGCCATTGAGGTTGAAGGGGTGCCAGTTTGCGGAAACAAAACCTTTCTCCATCTCTGAGGAAGTATGAACTAGGGAGAAACCATGATCCACATAGGGGAAGTAACAGTCCATAGAAAGTTCCTGGCCCAACGCCTAGGCTTGCATGGACCCTAATTTTGGTTCATCAAAGATCACTTCCTACAAAGGCTTTGGGTGAGCCCCGAGTTCCCTCAGCATCGAGCTAGGAATCAATTTTACCGTGGGGTTTGAGAATGCCCAAGAGATTTCCACTGGGGATGACGAAGAGAAAAATTCATAGTGGACAGGAGAGAAAGAACCTTCGAAGGCCTGTAAGGGGGGTGCATTGCTGGAGAGCGAGGTAGTAACGTGGCCGAAATATGTGAGAGCTACTGGTGCTGAGATTCCACTTTCCCAAGGTTCTCGTCCAAGCCAAGAAGAATATCCAGAAACACAAGTTGGGAAGAAGCTTGTTACCCTAGAGAGATGTGAGAAGAAGTCATTCTAGGGAACCAGAGGAGACGATGAAGGCAATAGACTTCCCAGGGGGTTCGTTGTGGACAACTGTAACTGGGCAGAAGTTGGTGGGTTTCCAGTTGTCCCGATCCATGGGAACAACTCACCCAGATCTGGTGAGTAATCAACCTTATACTCATAGGTAGCCATAAGATCACCCCTCCTGATTTTATAGGTCAACCACACCTTCACACCAAGACTATTCACCAATGGACTAATTCCTCTTTAGGAGAGTGGGACATCAGAAGGGGGTCTGAAAGGTTTGGAAAAAAGGTTAAACATTGGCGGGTGAGATCGGGCTTGTGGTCATGTTATGGAGTAGCGCGTGACCGTAGGGTGCAGGCCATAGAGCCCACGACGTCTCAGATTCGCAAAGCCATCCTCGTACAGAGTATAAACATTTACATCATTAAAATTAACTATATTGAGCATATTCAAAAGTAGAGAAAATGGTGGGAATTAAAAGAGAGAATCACCTGTGTTGAGACTTTGTAGTAAAGGAGTCTGTTGAGACGAAAAAATCCTCTCACACATAGTCCAACATGTTACTTCTTGTTCTATCTTCCATCTATCACTGTCATTTGTTTGGTACCACTTATATTAAAGGATTATTCTTCAGAGATTGCAAGAGTAATAAAATTCAAATTTAAATATTAAAAAGGGAATTTAAATACGTACAAAAGTTGTGAAAAATGATGAGTGTTTTGGCATCTTAGGGTACTCGCAAAATGTTGTCTCAAAATAATTTCAAGGTCAAAGTTAAATCTTAAAAAGGGAATTTAAATATGTACAAAAGTTGTGAAAAATGATGTGTGTTTTGGCATCTTAGGGTACCCGCAAAATGTTGTCTCAAAAGATTTTCATTGTGTTCCTTTAGAAAGATATCAATGGCCTCATAGCTACGTCTGAACAATGCTTCCGATTCTATTAGATAATTGAAAGATGAACTGTGGATTTTGTATACATTTTATATTTCTTGTATTAGTAAGCACATAGAGACATTCAAATATTAGACTTTAAAAGAGAACTTTTAGAATGCAATTTGCATATAAACATTTGGTAAACTAATCTCCAAAAACCTAGGGTAATGACAACAAATTAGTTACATAGTTAAGAATATCATATTATATCTAAGCTTGATGCCTCTTTAAGAAATATGTAGGTTCCATGAAGTTAGGAGCTAAAGCTAACACGTTGGGTTTCTTGGCTTATGTCAAGCGAGTAAATCATTGTAGTCAACAACCAACAACCGAGTTTCAAATGGGATGGAATGATGAATACTGGCATTTCATGCATTTCATATTTCTTGTATGAGTAATCTCACATAGAGACATTAAAATATTAGACATTTAGATAGAATTTTCTGAATGCAATTTGTATATAGATATTTGGTGAACGTTTTGTCATTTGGGTCTAGCTTAGGTGGTTGAGTGGAGGAGTGTTATCCTCCCCTGTCAAGTTCAATTCTTGCAAGTGACATGTTGATCTCTTAATGAGTATATTGTTGTAATGGATTTGAGCCTTGTTGTTGACTTGACAATGTGCCATGAAGAATCTAGGGTTTACTCTGGGTACCATCCTTGGAATGAGGGGAATATTGATATTTGGACAACATCAGGAAGACATTCTCCCTGATTATAAATTATTAAACAATATTATTAATGTAATAATGTATTTATATACGGTATAAATATATATCATAAATAATTATTTATGATGAGTGTTTCATATATACTTATTATCCAAGGGATGCATCCTTTCATGCATGGTCACCATATGTTCTATATATATGGAACAATCATCATTGTAATAATACATATTCATATACAATATCATATCTTATGAAAAATTAACATGGTATTAGAGCGAGAGTGGGATTGGAGAGTGGGATTGGGCTTGACTCCCTCACAGGAGGGCCCAGGAAAATGATAGTGGAGTAAAATGTTGGGAATATTTATGGAGTTGTTACAATCTCTATGTACACCATATTTAATTTTTACTTCTACCTAAATTATAAAAAGAATTCCATAAATTATGGTGGGGAATAATTTCTAGTAAAAATGTCTAATTACCTAAATATGAAGAATGTACTGCATATTTACTTCTACCTATATTTATGCAAAAAATAACATGAATTATGGAGGAACAATTTAACAAAGTCAAATACTATGTGGATGGATTATAACCAAATTAATCTTTGGGTATTTATGAGAGGTATTCTCTTAGAAACAAAATTAAATTTAATTTTCAAAGAGGCGTGTCTCTATGGATCAATTTAATATTACTATAAAAGACACTTGAAAGACACAACAATATACACATATTTTTTCTCTCTCACATGTGGGAAGTGATCTAAGGAAGAGACCAAAATTTCTAAGTAGTTGAAATTTTTTGAGTATAATTACTTTGTGATGTTCTAGCATTTACTAAAGAAATATTGTATATCATGACTATACAGCCTCAGAGGGAGTCAAGCTTCAGAGGGATCATAAAGACTCTGACTGGGCAGGGAGTGCAGTGGATCGAACAAGTACTTCTAGATGTTGTTTCAGTATGGGATCATTGTGATCTCATGGTTGAGTACGGAGAAATCATGTGTAACACTCAATACGGTTGAGGATGAATATGTGGCATCATGTGTAGCATGTAGAGAACCAATGTGGCTTTAGAAGATGCCATCTGGGTTATTTGGTCTTAAACTGGAGGTGACCTACATTTGGTGTGACAACCAGAGTTGCATGAAGTTGTCAGAGAATATGGTTTTCCATGATAGGTCAAACATATCGAGATCAAATATCAGCATATCAAAGATATGGTGCAGAGGGGAGCAGTGAGGCTCCAGCACATGGCTACCAAGGAGTAGGTTGCAGACATGTTGACCAAGCCACTGTCTAGGATGAAGTTTGAGTATTTGAGGGACAAGCTTAGTGTGGTTCCTTTTCAGGGGGGGGGTGTTCTCATCCAACATGAAAAAGGGTTGGCACTGAGACAGGTGGAACTCATCCAACATGAAAAAGGGCTGACACTAATACATGTGAAACTCATCCAACGTGAAAAAGGACTGGCACTGAGTGTTCTCATCCAGCTTGAAAAGGGTTGGTACTGATATAGGTGGAACTAATCCAACATGAAAAAGGGATGGCACTGAGATAGGTGGAGCTCATCCAACATGAAAAAGGGCTGGAACTGAGTGTTCTCATCCACCATGAAAAAGGGTTGGCACTAAGACATATGGAACTCATCCAACATGAAAAAGGGCTGACACTAAGTGTTCTCATCTAACATGAAAAATGGATGGCATTGAGTGTTCTCATCCAACATGAAAAATGGTTGGCACTGATATAGGTGGAACTCATCTAGCATGAAAAAGGGTTGGCACTGAGTGTTCTCATTCAACATGAAAAAGGGCTGGCACTGAGTGTTCTCACCCATTATGAAAAATGGATGGAATTGAGAGAGGTGGATCTCATCCAACATGAAAAAAGGCTRACACTGTGACCGAGGGTACACATGATGAGGTACATATGTATTGTGAAGTAATGAATGYCATGGTRAAATGTTGAAGCTATTTGAGAGCTACCCATAGGTAATATTTAGAGGTAATCCTGGCATAATGTAGAATGTCTCCCTCGCTATGAGGGAGTGTTGAAGTTATAAGCATTGGGTAGACATTCTCCAGAGTGGTCATGTTGATTTTATAGAGGAGAATGGCCCATATGCAATCTTATGGACTTGAGGTACTTGAGGTGCATACTGTCTCCCTCATTGAGAGGGAGTGTTGATGTTTGGACAACATCGGGAATACATTCTCTTAGATTAATAATTAATAATATGATTATTAATTAATAAACAATATTATTAATGTAATAATATATTTATATAAGGTATAAATATATATCATAAATAATTATTTATGATGAGTGTTCCATGTATATTTATTATCCAAGAGATGCATCCTTTCATGGATGGTCACCATATTTTATATATATATGGAAAACTCATCATTGTAATAATACATATTCATATACAATGTCATCTCTTATGAAAAATCAACAGGGAAGTGCTTGAGTGAATGTAACAATTGATATAAAATAAATATTCTTTGATGTAAAACCTCTATAGATCTATCTTTAACTTTGTCTCTATTAAGCATCGAGAGGGGTCAAAAAATAAATTAAGATGCAAATATATCGGTGTTTAAATGATCCCAAGTTAAGATGGATTTACACTAGAGTACTCTTTGTGTGTGTCTATATCGTGGGTTGAGAAAAAACTAGGAATTATGCCAAATATAATTGCTTTAGATTCCTCTTCTTCTAATAGATAATGTGTTTTCAATATATATATATGTGTGTGTGTGTGTGTGTGTGTGTGTGTGTGTGTGATCGAGGTGGATATCGGTGACCATTCTCCTATTCCAGCTGAATCAAAACAATATTTTGACAATTTATTATTTTTAACGGTTTTTTTGGGTCCTAAACTTCTGGGGCCATTTTGAGGGCCTAAATGACGTTTTTTTCTTGATAGGACAGCTCAACAATTCTAAAAGGAATGATTGAGTCTGTGAAATGAATCTCCTCATCAATACCTTTCCAACGAGCTATCATGTGCCCCAAACAAAGATCGTATGCCAAAGTTACGCCCTTAGGAAGTTGATACACCAAACTACCCAAAACGGGGTCCATAAACCTGTCGGATTTTCATCTTCCGGGGTTAGGGTTTTAGATTTACTTTATGTTAAAAATTCCTCTAGACCCTCATTTTAAACATCATCATCTTCTTGCGAATAAGCATAACCTTCACATCTCTTCTCATAGATAAGCTGCCACCATTCTAGCGAGTCTTTCACTCTGTATTTCTACAGTTTTGTACATTTTTCTCATTAATAGAAATTGTGTATTATTGTATCTCTGTGTTTATGGTTATATATATAATATATCTCTATTATATTATTGGATATATGATATATCTATGTACATTTCTTTATTATATCTCTGCTCTCATTTTGTGCCGAAAATAATCTAGATCAATGGTATCAGAGCAGGCTGCTCTTGATCATTTTTCAGTGCCTGTCTCTGACGAGGTCTGAGTATAGCAAGTTGGTTCTCGAGCTTGTCTCTCTTGAGGAAAATCACTCTCGCACACCCAAGAAACCCTCCATGGTAGAAGAAAAAAAAATGACAGAGTAGAAGATTCTATTAATCTGTTGCTTGAGCAAGCTCTCATGCGATAAATGGACGAAATGATGGAGAATTTTTCCCATATCCTTCAACACCTACTGATAAAAACAATCACGTATTCATCAAGCAACCACTTTGGAGGCACATCTACTTTCAAGGTACAAGTTAAATTTTATATTTTTCGTATTTGAAGGTCAGATAGATGCAGAGGCCCTAGAAAAATGGTTAAATATGCTAGAAGGTTATTTCTTTGTTCACAATTTTCCCGACAGGGAAAATATCACCTTCTCACTCCTTAAGGCTCTCCCCCATGTCAAACATTGGTGAGAAACTTACTAGGAGCAAAGTTCCACATAGGAGTCTAGAATATATGGGGTCGATCCCACTTGGTATTTTTTTGTGGATGCGGTCAAGAACAATATTCCTCTGTTGGTAACTATGACGAACAATACATGAGATGGACTACACTGCGGCAAGAGATGAGCCAAACAATACCTTAGTTCAAAAATACTTTCCATACCTTGCGCACCAAGATGGGTATCAAAGACTCCGAGTGACATCTAGGTCTGAAATACCGTAGGGCTCTGTATAGGTACATCTAAAATGAAATGGAGTTTCTGAACATCTCATCTCATCGATGGGAGATGCTTATCGATATGCTATCAAAATCAACCAGAAATTTAAGCACGAAAACAAACGGGAGTTCAGGTTTGCAAATCCACAAAAACCAAAGTATGATAAAGAAAACCATAACAAACAACGTCCCGAAAACCAGTTGAAGCCACATGAAAAGAAGGGTAAGGGAAAGACAAAGAATGACATTGGAGAGTGGTCTGGTTTCCAAAAAATCCCTTGGAACAACATCGATGATTATTGATCAAAACAATCATTGGTGGCTGAGATCAAATAAAAAGATCCGAACCCGGATTCATAATCTGATTCAGAAAATAGTGGAAGAAGATAGATCATTAACGCAGACCCCACTGCTACTATCATGAATACAACAATTCAACCAGAAGAACCAATAGATCCTAAAGAGGGGGGGCACCTTTGTCATTCATAGATGTGGGTGAAGGGGACCCCTCTGTATTTTATTATGGATAGAGGAAGCTAGAAGAACCTCATCTCAACAGAGGTCGTAAAAAAGTTGGGATTATTGACAACACCACACCTACAACCATACAACATCGGGTGGCTTCGCTAGGGATGTCTGTGATGTTCTTTTGGGCCAACCATATATGTGGAAGCGCCATGCTATTTATGAGTTTCGACCCTGTAGTGTCATTGTTACTATAGGGGGTCATCTCTACAAGATACTAGAGGTAGTTTCGACTACTGTCTTATCTAAACAGTTCCGCAAAGTAATATCTCATACTACAACATTCATCCTCTTCACAATGTATTCAAAAGGTGAACAAAAGGACACTACAACCACTACATCCTTAGTCCAAACACCTTCTATCCAACAGAAGTAGGTCAAAAAAATTGAAGCAAAGCACAAATATTCCTTCCACACACAGTCATATCATGTAGCCAGACTGGGTAAAAAGGTCCAATCCTTCCAACATCAGGCTCTCTACAACCTTCCACAAGCCAAGCAATGCAATTTCTCCAACAAGGCAAGCAATTCACCAAGGTTCAGATTCAACAAACACTTCCCCCTCTCCCTTAGGAACTCAAATTAATCAATACCATTTCTTCCTAAGGATGGAGGATATATCCAGGTGGATATCGATGGCCACCCACCTATTCCAGCTGGCTCAAAACAATTTTTTGACAATTTACTATTTTTAGTATTTTTTTCGGGTCCTAAACTTCTAGGGCCATTTTGAGGGCCTAAATGATGTTTTTTTCGCGATTGGGCACTTCAATGATCTCTAAATGCATGATTAATCATTTTAAATAAAGATCTTCGTCAATACCTTTTCAACGAGCTATCATGCACCCCAAACAAAGATTGTATGCCAATGCTACGCCCCCAAGAAGTTGATACACCAAACTACCAAAAAAGGGGTCCACAGACCTGTTGGCTATTCATCTTCTGAGTTTAGGGTTTTGGATTTTATTTATGTTAAAAATTACTCTAGAGCCTCATTGTAAACATCATCATCTTCTTGCGAATGAGCATAGCTGTCACATTTCTTCTCAGAGATCATCTGCCACCATTCTAACAAGTCTTTCACTCTGTATCTCTACAGTTTTGTACATTTTGCTCATTAATAGAAATTGTGTATTACTGTATCTCTCTGTTTATGGTTATATCTCTGATATATCACTGTTATATTATTGTATATATGATATATCTCTGTACACTTCTTTATTATATCTCCACTCTCATTTCGTACAAAAAATAATCCGGATCAATATGATTATTATTTATCTCACATTATATTTATTATTACTATATTTTTAGTTTTGTATAACATATTATATTGGGGCAACATATGTTGACATTAGCGTTATGGACAAGCACATAGGATGAACATTACAATCTCTTCAATATTGGGTTGTAGATTGCATCTCAGATTTGGTTAGATTCCAATGTAGTGGGAGGACCTTTAGATCATTGAAAGGTACAACCCCCAAATGACGGTGATAGGTCATTGACACTGCCCAATGAACTTAGACTAAAACAGTTGTGGAGGTTGAACCTCTAAATGAAAAAAATGAGTGCACCTTACTTCTCTTGGCGCAATAAGAAATTGTTTTACCAAAACAAATTTTGTATAGGTTAAGTTTTTCTCAAAGATGTCAGAATTATTTTTTATTGTTCAAAAAATAAACATGGAGATCAACATTTGCGTATTAAAAAAACAAAAGCCTCAAGAAATGAGAGCGTTTTTGTTTATCAATGAACTTGGCGTATTAATATTTTTCTTAACCATAAGAATTCTTATACATAATGTACAATATTTGCTCTATTCTTAGATGTGTCTCTACCATGAACATTTACATTTAGAGTAAATCCATGCATCAATTGTCCTTTGCGTTTGGTCTTTTATGCTTAGTGATTATTACCCATTAATTCTTTCCATATATTTTTCTCCTTGCATAACTTAGTATAAGTTAGAATTCTAGACTTCCCTAGCATGCAAGTGTTGCACCATTTGATACTATTTCATTTTTCCAATGTTTGATACTATTTACAACATAAACAAGAGTTGAGAAAATGTGATTTTTCTTTTAGCTTTAGATTCTATGTTGTTTCAAATAACTTTCGTCATCAATTCCCTCATCGTTGGGTTTGAACAATATTTCCTTTCCCTCTTAAACACTAGAATGATGACAATTGGCAGTTGATTCCTTTTCATATTTGTTGTTTTAATAATTTCACACAAAGACATTCAAAATATAAAATAGTTAAAAAATATTTTTGATTAGATTCATATATGTCATTAGGAAAAATTAAACAACATGGAACTAATTAAGTTATGGGAGTCGAAGCATGAATATAAATGAAATAAATAATGAATGAACTATACACAACACAATATAAAATAAAACGATATACATTATTATGTGAAGTTTTATATGATGTCTTATGAGTGAGAATGAGCAAAGGAAATATGTTTTATGTTTCTACTCCATATATCTATGTTGTGCATTGTGTAGAACTATGTATATCTAAGATTACATTTCACTTACAATAATTTGTGTTAAGTTGTTGAAACAACTAAGTTTCATCACTAAAGGTGGAGTCATTGTTCATCTTCTTGGTGTGCCATGTGTTTCTCTCTATGTTGGTGTGTTGGTATAGTGTGCATGTGGTGTAACGTATCGATTGAGCTTCCATAACGACCTTAATGATAGTTGGAGATGCACAATGGGCTAATTTGCATGAACAACGCTTAGAGTGTGAAGGTGAGTGCAATGTACTGAAGTGTGTAAGAAAAATAGGATCGCGGAGCAATAAAATAAAACAAATGTGGAAATAAAACACAGAAGATACACAATACAATAGAGACCCAAATATACGTGGTTCACCTAGTGTGGGCTACGTTCACCAGAGAAATTTCTAGGTCCTTTATTATTATTGAGCAAATGAAAGGATACAACCTACAAAAAATCCGTTGTAACTTCCTCTTTTTTCTCTCATAGTCTCCTCTCTCAGAATACAATATTTGCTATTATACATACCCACGATACATTTCCCTCATAAAAGAGGGTTGCCTTCTAGGGAAAAAAAATCTAACATAACTTCTACTGTCAGACCTATGACCTTATAATGAACGATCCATATTTACTATGAAATTACAATATACATTTACAAGGCAATTTTTCCTTCGGGGGCTTCACCCCCGAACCCCCTCCGGGGGCCGGATTGCCCCCGGACCCCCCAGACCTCGCAGGGGGGAGAGGAGGGGTAATCCCCCCTGCACTCCCCCACGTGGAGGAGTGTACATTATTTCGGGGTGTAAAGTATTCATGGGATATAAACACGACTAAAAACAAAGACCTCTCAATCAGGAAGATAATCAAGCTCCACAACCAACAATCTCCCACTTGGAGAGTGATCTGAACAACTCCAATGCTATTGTATCTGCTGGACTATGATCCTTCTTGGACATGGAAAATTTATCATCTTCATCTTCATGCTTGAAGACCAACTGAAACTGAGTAGTAACTTAGTTTCTCCCCGGTTACTCCCTTAGTTAACATGTCTGTAAGATTCTGGCTAGTGTGTATCTTTTCCAACTTCAAATGTCCATCTTCCAAGACAGATCGTATGAAATGGTACCTGAGATGTATATGCTTAGTATTTGAATGGAAGGTTGAGTTGTTTGCAAGATGAATGGAATTCTCACTATCACAATACAACTTTCTATTCTCTTGCTTCTTTCCCAATTCCTCCATAAACCTCTATAACTGAATCATCTCTTTACTAGCCTCTGTAGTAGCAACATACTCTGTCTCTATTGTTGAAAGTGCGAAATCCATTTGCAGTTTCGAAATCCAACTTACTGCTATTCCACCTACAGTAAAAACATACCCTGTGGTGCTCCTTGTGCTATCTTTATCACCTACCATATCTGAATCAACATATCCCTGTAGAACAATGTACAAACCTTCAAAACATAATGCATGAGTAACAATACCTCTCAAATACCCGAGAATCCACTTTACTGTGTCCCAATGTTCTTTACCTAGATTGTTCATATAAATTCTCATAACTCCTACTGCATGTGCAATATCTGGTCTTGTGCAAACCATCACATACATAAAGTTGCCAACTGCTGATGAATAAGGGACCCTGGACATGTATTCTATCTCTTCCTGTGTCTTCGGACACATTTCCTTAGTTAATTTGAAATGGCTGGCTAAAGGTGTACTAATTGGTTTTTCATTATTCATTCTAAACCCCTCCAATAACTTCTATATGTACTCACCCTGAGACAATGTCAATTTACGATTTTTTCCTGTCTCTTGTTATTCTCATACCAAGGATTTTCTTTGTAGCACCCAAATCCTTCATCGCAAATGAATTAACTACTTTTTTCTTGAGCACATCTATATTCTACATATTAGACCCTGCAACAAGCATGTCATCTACATACAATACCAAGATAATATAACTTCCATTTTATAGCCTTTTAAAATAAACATAGTGATCAGAATGACATCTACTATAACCTTGTTCTATCATAAACCTGTCAAACTTCAAATACTACTTCCTTGGAGCTTGCTTTAGTCCATACAAGTTCTTCTTCAACCTGCATACCAAATTTTCCTTCCCTTTGACCTCATACCCCTGTGGCTGCTGGATATAAATCTCTATCCCCAAATCTCCATGGAGAAAAAATTTCTTTTGTGCAAACCCCTTTACAACAAGTCTAGCCTTGTACCTCTTTTTGCATCCATCTTCTTCCTTCAACTTGTAAACCCATTTATCCTGTAATGTTCTTTTTCTTGTAGGAAACTGAACCAAATCCCAAGTCTGGTTATTTACTAGGGAATCCATTTCCTCTTTCATTCCTTTCTACCACTTCTTCTTGGTGTCTACCTACATTGCCTCTTCATAACATTCTGGTTCACCATAATCAACCAACAATAAATAATACAATGAATGAGAGTATCGTTCAAGGGGTCTACTTAACCTGGTAGATCTTCTAACAACACTTACAAGAGTTTGAGGTACCCACTGCTCCTGTTGTTGTACATTTTGATTTTATCGTTCCTTTGGAATTTATTTTTCAGTGATCTCATCAAGCACTGTGTATTCTGATTTTTCTTTTTCTTGTATCTTTACCTACAATTGATCTTTGTACATGACCTTCTAATTGAATATCACATCTCTACTCCTAACGGTTTTGTGATTTTCATAATTCCATAAGCGATAACCAAAATCATTAACACCGTATCCAATAAATGTACACTTCTTGGATTTTTCCCCAAGATTTGTTATATTTTATTTATCAATATGGACAAATGCTTCACAACTGAAAGTCTTCAAAAAGGAATAGTTTACCTTTTTACCTGTCCATGACTCCTCTGGAATTACACCATACAAAGAGCTTGAAGGTCCTTTGTTTATTAAGTAAACATCAATATCTACAACATCTTCCCAGAAATGTAAGGGACGACTGATATGCAATCTCATACTCCTTGCACGCTCCATGATTGTCATGTTCATTCTTTTTGACACACCATTTTCTTGTGGTGTTCATGGAACTGTCTTCTCTCTACGAATCCCATTGTATGAACAATAATCATCAAACTTCTTGCTGCAATATTCAACTCCATTGTCTGATATGAGACACTTCAACCATTTTTTTGTCTCATTCTCAACCAAAGCTTTCCATTTCTTAAAAGTATCAAAAACATCATATTTTTTTCAAATGCAATAAACCCAAGTTTTTCTAGTTGCATCATTAGTAAAAGTAACCTAATAACGAAAGCCACCAAGAGATTGATCTAGATGGATATCGGTGGCCACCCACCTTTTCCAAGTGGCTTAAGATCCAGATGGATATCGGTGGCCACCCACCTTTTCCAACTGGATCAAAACATTTTTTTGACATTTTTGGCAATTTACTATTTTTAGCAGTTTTTACCTCCGGGGCCATTTTGAGGGCCTAATTGAAGGTTTTTTGGCATCTATCTCCTCAATGATAGCCTAATGCATAATTGAGACCCCAAAATGAATCTCCTCGGTGATACCTTTCCAATGGGCTATCACATGCCTAAAACAGAGATCGTATGCAAAAGTTACGACCCCGGGAAGTTGATGTACTAGCTTACCCAAACGGGGCCCACATGACTTTTGGCGTTTCGTCTCCTAGGGTTAGGTTTTTGGATGTATAGGGTTTTTGGAATTCTTGATTATTGTAAAAAGGCCTTCAGAGCCTCATTGTAATCTTCATGTACCCATGCCATCTTCATTGTTGTTCTTGCCATCAATGACAAGTCTACGTTGCCTGTAAAACATGCCAACAATCCTTTGTACATTCTTCCTATACCCATGCCATCTTCATTGTTGTTCTTTCCATCAATGACAAGCATATGTTACCTGTTAAACATTTTCCAACAATCTCCCCCTTTGGCATTGATGGCAACAAAGGAACCTAGATTCTTTTCTCCCCCTTTGACATCAATGTCAAAGAGAACATGCTCCCCCTGAGTTGTTGCAGTATTTTAGGAGATATCAGGTATTAAACCAATACAAACTCCCCCTGATGGGATGGACTCTCTCATTTGAGGCCTGCAGAATATTTGTATCTAATCCAGAGTCTTCTCTTTCTGATTCTTGGACCTGTTCATCTTCAACTTCCGCTGTATCCTCTGTGGAAAATTCAAAATTGCTCACCTCTCTTACTTGGACTCCTTTATCGATCTTCTCTTGAGTGGATGACTCCCCCTGTCACTGTTATCACTATGCTTTTGACTATTTTCCCCTATGTTCCTAAAAGGTTAACTTTTCTTGACAAGATCTTTCCTCTTGTTGTCTCTACAGGAACACTGTGCAATTGTAACTGGTACCTTTTAAATATCCCTTGGATCTCCCCATTGAATCTCATCGATCTCTATTGCTGCAATTTTCATTTTTCTTCCATGATGCATTCAATCCAAGGATTTTATGTCCATATTCAATTACAAGAGAAAACTGCTACACCCACTCTCACGCCTGCTTTTCTTTCTCACAAATGAAGGACCTCTATCAGGTTTCTTAGGAGCATTGATTTCTACCTTGTTGAGTCCAATATCGGATTTGTCATTTGGTGATCTCTGGCTATCCAAGGCCTTGTCCAGAGTCATGGATCTACTCAAGAGCTTGATTTGGGTGTCTTCTTTCTCAACCTTCAAGACTTTTGCTTCCTTCTTATGACATGGCTCTTCTCCTACTTCATCCATGGGGCAAATGCTAACTGAACATGCTTTTATTGTATCTGAATCTTCTTCTTTACTTGCAGGGGAGGATTCAATTTCAACATCATTAATTTTATTTATACTTTGTTTCACCATTTGTCCTGAGTTTACCTTTACCTTACAATCTTTGGATGTGAGCACATCTTCACTGCCTCTATCACACTTTTGACTTGAATGGAGCGAATTATGTTTCAGACCATCCACAAGCAGAGAGTACTGGGCATCTCCTTTGTCATTACTTAAACTCATCATCCCTCTATCCTTGATTTTGCCTGGTTCATCATTTTCAGGGATCACATTTCCTGTTTTTCTTTTACTTATGGACAATAGCTTATCCTTGTCTCCAGTCACGTGCTTGGAACATCCACTGTCTATTTTTCCAGAGGCCTTTTGTTTTTGAGTTGAAAGTGCTTGAACACATTTTTCACTATCTTTCCTCTTCCATGTGCTGGTCTTTCTATCTAAGAAATTTATTCTTGGATCTGCTTTGTAATTCTTGAGATGACAGTTTGCAGCTTTGTGGCCAAAGTTGTGACAGTTATAGCATTCACTCTCATTGTTCAATAAGTCAAAGTTGTTGTCGCAGGGTTGTCTACTCATTGATTGTTTATTGATCCTTGACCTCCTCAGTTGCATGTCTCTAGACTTAATTTGGCAATTTGCGATATGTGATGGTTTGTTACTTTGCTGTATCATTCTTTGTTGTGGCAGAAATTTATTCCTTGGAAATCTTAATTGCTCACGTCTAATTCTTAAAGAACAATTTACAGCTTTGTGACCAAAATTTGAACAGTAGAAACAATATCCATAGAAAAATTCTTTGTACCTGGAAAATGGTTGTCTTCTTTGAGCAAATTGATTTCTTTCATGTTGATGATGTCTTTGAGCAGGGAGTGCATTATTTCTTTGTTCTACAGATTCAGTCTTGACACTTTTTCCTTTACTTGTCCTGGGCGGCCGATTGTCTTCCTTTGTTTCTGCAGGCTTGTTATTGTCATTGGTTGTACTTTTGACATGGACA
>JASDQU010104485.1:764147-781173 GCA_032191745.1 Picea mariana | reverse complement strand
TTTCTTAAACTCTGCAATCAATGCATTCTTGATCTCATTCAATGGCTTAGGCTGTGCAAGTCCTTGGACAAGCTTCATGTACCAGCTTAGTGCGCGGTCGCTTAGGGTAGTGCTAAGCTGGGTTCTTTTGACAGCTTCATCGGTGACATTTTTAATATTCCATACAACTTCACATAGGAACCAGTGTTGATCAGAATCTTCAGATCCATCTCCCCTAAATATAGGGAGTCTCATCTCATCTTTCATAGATCTTCCTAGGTTTCCTGTTTATGTATGTGGTGGACTAATAATAATAGTACTCTGAACAGTTTGGTAACTTTGATTGCTTTGATTGCTTAACATTGCTGAACCAAAATGAGTATTAATAGTGCTTACTTCAATATTTTGCGTAGTTCCTGAGGTTTTTGGCTCGCCCCGACGAAGTTCTTCAATTTCCTCTTCATTTGCCCTAGCGGGTTTTGAATGATCTTCGTCTGTCAGGTTTGCCTCTTCTCCATTGTAGAAACCCTCGTCTCTGTAGTTCTGCTTGAACATGTTCGCAAGATGAACTTCTCTGAACAATATCCCATTGCGCATATGTCCAGCCTCTGTGTCGTTGTCGCTGTCCAAATTCCTGAACATTAGCTTCTCCAAATTTGATCAATCTACTGTATCTTCAGGATGTTCTTTTCATGCAATAGCATCTTGATTCTCAATTTCAGAAAATGTAAAAATTTTCCTCTGGGTCCCTTGAAGAAATATCTCTCAGCTTGGTTGTATGACTCTACTCTGTCAACAAAAAACTCGGTGATGTAGCCTCCAATGGTGCTATCAAACCAATGATCCATTTCTTTCGACACGATGTTATCAACTCTCTTGACCTTATTGATCAACGCCGACGCCCAAACTACATGAGGTCTAGGTCTGACCTCAAACTGGGTATCTGCTAGCCTAGCTAACCACTCATATAGTTTCTGATGGATTCCTCCAAAGAATATCTTGATTATATCAGTAAAAATATGTCTCTCCAACCAATCCTCTGTGATAAGATTAGGGTTCTTGTTCTAGGATTCAACGAAGTCCTTTTCTTGATCCTTTATCCACTTTTGAATCTCTGTCTTTGATGGGAACCACCTTGACATTCCCTCACGAAGATTCTGGTCCTGACAACGGAACCATTTGTTTTCCCAGGGGCAGACCCAAGGTTCATCTCCAAGAGCGCATCAACAAGCCCTAACTACTAACCATTTCGGCTACACCTGCAAAGCAGGTGCAATCTCACCCGAAGAAGCTATGGGGGGTTTGTAGGACATAAATGTCTGCAACCAAGGGAAATATCAAGTGGATCCAACACTAGAACAATACAACATGCCTACATCACTTATCAGCTTAGATCTACTCCATACATCTTTCAGATCTACCACAACAATGCAATAACAATATATAAAGGAAAAATAACACAACATCAATCACACACACAAGACATATATACGTGGTTCACACTCTCTCTAGGGTTACGTCCACATAATTGTGCTTTATGATATATTAAGATGAAAGCATATAGTTTTGATCTGTCCTCTTAACCAATAGTTCTTCTCTCTTCTCTCTATCTCTCCCCTTCCTGGGCACCTAGCTACAGGACTTGATCTTCACACCCAACTGCAGATCGTACAATACCATAAGGATCTTTACTCAGCCCTCTCCCCCGTACGATAATAATTACTCTCATAAACAATACAACTATATCAATACTAGCGACAATGAAAACAACAACAAAAACAACCCAACCCAAGTCCTCTTGACCTTTATTTATACATTACAATAGCTCATCGACATCCTTAGGCCGAATCCTAGGTGTCAAAACCCTAGATACCAAAACCCTAGGTGTATAAAACCCTAGGTCAACTTGACCCACGTTTTCAGGGCTTTTCCAGCCTGTCTTTCCTTCCTTCTTGCACAGTGATCCAAAGAATCTAACGGTGGCTTTTTCCACTTGCTAAGTTGTCCACAATCCTTCTTCCTTTCTGACTTGTCATCCTTGATCTCCTCATCCAACGCCTTGCTTTCTTGATATTCGCTCCTTATTTTATTCTCTTTTGCTCTCTTCGACCTAGTAACAGTCACCATGTCTTCCATGTAGTTTGCTTTTCGCCTTTTCTTCCTTGATCTTCGTATCCTTCCATAACCAAGGGCCAACAATCTTGTAACACATCAACTGATACATTTGCTTCCTTATTTTTCTATTGTTTTCCATCTCTTTGTTTCTTTGGAGCTCTACAGTCTTTCCTTAGATGTCCTTTCTTCCCACAATTCCAACACTCTATCTTTCCCAGTTTGGATTTAGATCTTCCCTTCCTAGAATTCTCGTGGTTCCCTGATCCCTTTCCTCTATCCTTTTGTCTTCCCTTGTTCTTCATGTTTAACACATTACTTGATGTCTCACCTGTGCTTTTCCGTCCCATTTCCTCACTAAGGATAACACCAACATCATCATTAAATTTTAAAGTATTTGAACCAGAGACTGAGTTACATCCATGACCAAGCCATTCCAGTTTTCTGGCAATGAGCACAATATTAGAAGAACCCTTACCTCATAATCAAAGTCCACTTTTATAGAATTTAGTTGATTAGTAACCATATTGAATTCATTTAAATGATCTGCAACAACCCCACCTTCTAACATATTCATATTAAATAATCTCTTCATTATAAATACATTATTGGACACCGAAGGTTTTTCATACAGTTTATCTAATCCATCATCAACTCCTTCGTTGTATTTTTTTTCAAAATATTGAAAGCCACTAATGCTTCCAGGATTAATCGTATCGTTCCTAGTGCCTTTTTGTCAAGAACCTCCCGTTCTTCGTCCTTCATGGCCATCGATGTATTTGATATTCCACCCAATGGTAGGAATATATCCTTCTGATATAAATAATCTTCCATCTACATCTTCCATAACTGGTAGTTTTTGTCGTTAAATTTCTCGGCCCTAAACTTTCCATCTTCCTCCATTGCTCCCACTCGAATCAGGAACCCTCTTTTCCTGTGAGTTACCTTTCACTTTGATACTAGTGGTTAGAAAAAAAATACCTCATAGAAATAGAATAAAACAAATGTATAAATAAAACACAAAAGATACACAATACAATAGAGACATAGATATACGTGGTTCATCTAGTGTGGGATACGTCCACCAGAGAAATTTCCAAGGCCTTCCTTTATTATTATCCAGCAAATGAAGGGATACAACCTACATCAAACCTATTGTAACTTCCTCTTCTTTCTCTCACAATATCCTCTCTCATAATACAATATTCGCCGTGCTACATAGCCACAATACATTTCCTTCATAAAAGAGGGTTTCCTTCTAGGGAAAAAAACCCTAACATAACTTCTACCATTATATTTGAAACCTTATAATGAATGGTCCAGATTTACTATTAAATTACAATATACATTTACAAGGCAATTTTTCCTTCGGGGGCTTCGCCCCCAATCCCCGCCGGGGGCCTGCTTTCCCCTAGACCCCGTAGGGGGGTAACCCCCCCTGCACTCCCCCACATGGAGGAGTGTACATTCTTGCAGGGTGTAAAGTCTTCATTGGGTATAAACGCGGCTGAAAACAAAGACCTCTGAATCAGGAAGATAATCAAGCTCCACAACCAACAAAGTGTGCACCACAGGTTGAAGTATGTGTGCACTCATTGAGCATAAGTTTTTGTAGTGTGCATGATGGAACTTGATGCAAGATGTAGAATTTCAGTGCACCAAACAATGTATAAATTTTATGGACATGGAGCCGCTTGATCCGATAGAGCACACTGAACTAGTGCACATAGTTGCAAGGTGTTGAAGTGGTTTCAATGGAAAAAATTAACGAAGAAGAGAGGTGCTTCTTGGCATAAGTGACATCATATAATTTAAACAAGTGGTTACATTTAAATAAAATTTTAAATTGCATATTGTACATAAACATTCGATAAATTAATATGCAAAACCCTACTATTACAACAACAAATCAACTACTTCATTGGCATATTACACTATGCTCAATATCTCTTTATAGGAAAAATATAAACTCCATTACATTATGAGCTAGAGTTTACATGACAATTTTCTAGCCTATGTCCAACAAGTCATTGTATTCAATGCTTAGCTATTAAATATAAAAATTACCTTAAAGAGATTTAAGAAAACTGTATAATACCCGAAGCTAGAGAGAGGTAAAATTGACATGTTGACTCTAAAATGTAACCAATTCGTAAAACACATTTTTTTATATGTAAAATAAAATTACTTTTTGAAGGGATTTTTTTTTGTATCCATCTTTTTTTAATAAATAAATGTAAAAACATTTTTATGTGTTTCAACCTTGATATTAAACCTCAAAAAATGATATATCAACTCTATAACAATGGAGATACAATTTGCATATTGGTTGCATTATTCTCTTAATTAACTAGAGCAAGGAAGTTCTCCACTGCACCGCCTTGAGCTTTTTCTAGAGCATTCATTATACCTGGTGTAATTGCTATTATTATATATGCATTATACTTGGGATAACATATAACATTAAATAAAATCACGCCAATGAAATGGGATGAAATGGATTGGTATATAACCCTTGATTGAGAAAGCATGGATTCAACTAATCACAATGAAATTGTAATAAGGTCAATAGAGATTCTAATGATATGTAAAAGGAATGGAGGCCATTTTGGCACCCTTAGTTCTAACAACCATGAACAATAAACCTCACAAACTCCTAATCACTTTGGGCTCTATAAACAGGCTTGGCATTGGAAGAAAAGAGCAAAGGAGTAGCTGTTATTTGGGACAACCACTACATTCTTCTAGACTGGCCTTTAGAGGAAGAATATATCTAATTTCTGCAATGCTTGTTTGGTGTAATAAATTTTGGAGTTTTTCTACCGGAGTAAGGGTTTTCTCAAGTTCAAAAGGATCTTGGTTGTGATACTTTTGTATATTTGCTTGTTATCTTTGCTCAAATTGTTGCTATTCTTAGCAGTATCATTTGATGTCACTGGGTGTTTTTTACATTCTCATAGCATTGGTCTTAGATAACATTTATGGATGGTGTAACGATTGGTCTTGGAATTGGAGTTCTTGCATGTGGTTATTATTAAGAGTACTATTTTCTTCATGTTAATGGATGGTGTAACAATTGGTCTTGGATATCATTTATGGATGGTGCAACAATAGGTCTTGGAATTCGAGTTTTTGCTTGCGGTTGTTATTAAGAGTACTCTTTTCTTCATGTTAGACATTGAATTGGATTTTTTCATGATGTTGGATTTGCTTCATAATAATAAGTAGTCTAGGAGAAGTGTAATGCCTTGTACTTTGCATTAAATAATTAAAAAATAAATAAATGGCCTTAAAACAATAAATAGATAATAATAATTCAAGTAAAAATGATAATAATAAATAATAACATCATAGGTAAATACCATAAGGTTTCTAAAACAACATAATATCATAAATATGATAATCATATTAACATATAGCTCATGCAGAGAAATAAAACACTACGAACATTCTTATCATGTTTCATTAGCAAACTAAAATTAACTAACCTACATGAATATATAAACAATGTCAACCAATAATTACATCTAATACAAGAATACAATCATCAAACATCCATCTAGGATCTACTTTTGGTTAAGTTTTCCAACCCATGCCAACTTCTATAAAAGATCTACAGTACTATGAGTGCTCCTTGATCATCAAGATACTGATTGTTTTTTTGTTATCATTTCTTCTTCTTACAACAAGAAGGTTGACAATTTATGGGGTATGTATTGTCACCTTATCAGGATGCTAAAGTTTCCATATATTTTCCTTTTCTGAATACACTATTAAACCTTCAAGCAAGCCCCCATCATCTACATCCACAATCTCTAAGCATGTATTCTTTCCCACATACTGAAATCTAGTGAATTTCAACACTAAGCTATCATTGGGATTACTAGAATGCCTTAAATCACTTGTATTTAAATTCTTGATTTTGTATATCTTTTGATCATTACCCAAGGTTCTTACATCACTTTACATGTTTGCCTTAATTTTTCAAGGATTGCCACACCCAATCACATGTAAAAACTAGGTCATCATTGTTTAATTTTTATGTCATGCTTAATCCTCATGTTCGAAGGAATGGTTAATCCCTATCGATTTATCCTCATGGGTAGTTATCACTATTCATCCTCTAAAGGTTTAGCTCACCTAATCCAAATACACAATTCAACATTGGCATACTGACTTCTTACTCTTCATGTTAGGTGTTTGCTTATGAGTCTCTAAGATTCAACCTATGACATAGTCTATTTTCCTTGTGTTTGAAGCTCTATAAATTGAAGAGTACGTAGTTTTTATTCTTAGACTTGTAAACCCTTAGATGTTTTCCTCATCTACACCTTAAAATTATATGGGTCATCACTATGAACCTTACCAATCATCCTTAATTTTCATTCATGTTGTTCAATCCACTCATCAATATCATTAAGAGAGCTTGTAGCTTGAGAGAGGCACCCATTCCTTATCATTACATAGATTTCCCCCAGGTTTTATGACATTTTTATATTTCCCCTAGAACTTCAATGTTGTCCATTAGGTATACACCTTAAAGGATTCATATGAGCTTTAATTAACTACTCCAATCCTGAGAATTCCATGGTGTTGTTATTCAATTTGGGCACCCTACTTAACTATCACTAATCTTTGATTGGCTATGAGAACACTATCTTTATGCTAAGGTGTTTCCCCCTTGTTGCTTGCAAAATTTGTATAATTTCTTAGTTGTTTTATTATCATGTTATTATTTATTATTATCCTTTTACTTTAATTATTATTATCTATTTATTGTTTTAATATCATTTTTTTATTATTTATTTCTTTAAGTCAAAGTATGGGGATTGCATACTTACCCTCTTCAAGGAACTTGACCTCGAATTTAACTTTAATTTTTTTACTTATAGGTTTTTACTTACTCCCCATATTTTCCACATCACCCTCTATTGTAATGAGTATAAAATCCACCCAAGTGAACACAATATACATTGAAAGTCCACATCAAACTTTGAGGAAGAACGAGTACAACTCTAACCCTCTTCCCAACTTTTGGTACCAAGCTTAAAGCATATCAGCCTAATCGGGGCCTAAAGGCCCAAGACCTCATCTTCCCAAGTAGGCACATGGTCTAGTACAATACTTGTGTACCCTAGGCATCTCGAAAGGTTGACCTAAACTTCCTCCACAACTCCTACTAGGTACTCATCCTCAGGCATTGAAGTCCAACCACATAAATTCATTGACGAGTAATGCTCCAGTGGTTTTTTTTCCTTGTGTAATTATTCATGGGACATGTGACCATATTGAGAAGGCTAGAGTGTCTGATATTGGAGTTGTGATGTTGAATTCTGGAAGAAGTGTTTGAGTATTACTCGTTGGTGGAGTTTTGTGGTTGGACTTCAATGCCTAGGGTTGAGTACCTAGTAGGACTTGTGGAGGAATTTTACTTTCGATATGTCTGGGGTACACAGATATTGTACTAGAACAAATTTCTGATTGGGAAAATGAGATCTCGGGCTTTGGGGCCTCGGTTAGGTCAATGGGATTTAAGTTTGGTACCAAAAGTTGAGAAGAGAGCTAGAGTTGTACTTGATATTCCTTGGAGATGTGATGTGGACTTTTAGTGCCTGTTGTGGTCACTTGGGTGGCTATTATACTAGTTACAATAGAGGGTGGCGTGCAAGATACAAAGAGAAAGTAAAATTCTATAAGAAATAAAATTAAGGTTAACTTCAGGGCAAACTTCTCTGAAGGGGGGAATATATAATGCCCCATACTTTTGTAGAAATTTAATGAAAAAATCAACATGCACTATATTCTGTCATACACTTAGCAACCTAGAGATAAATATCATATATGAACTCTGGAATGTATAATATCACATTCAAAAAATATTATGATCATAAATACACATTGCCAGGCACTTTTGTAGCGAAATAAACACAATGAAAAACATCACACATCCATGTAATAATCATAAATTTAGGCAACCAACCAGGGAAAACCCCAATGTGGGGAAACCCAAAGAGATAGAGATATTTTATTAGCTTCAGGAAAGTATATCATCAACAAAATTACATTTAGCAACCAAGAGAATCACTTACAACACCTAACAATCCCACAAATCAGCTGCCTAGAAAACTGTGCCAAATCTGTACAACTGTATGGCCTTCCTGAAATAAACACCCTGATATTTTTGCCTACAATAGGTTGTTGTACCTTCACTCATGTGCGATCGACCTCCAACAGAAAATTCACGAATGACTACTTCGAAAACCATGCCCCACACTTGCCTTGATTTTCGTGCCCAAACTTGTTGTTGTACGATTTGTACAGATCTATATAGTATGTCCCATATTCAACAATAAAACTCAACCTCTTATAAACATAAATTTATCCCTTGGGAAATGTGTTCAATCTCCCTTGGTATCTGTGCCAAAAATTTGCTGCTCACTTTCTTCTCTCAAGCTCACTGCAAAATCTCTCAATCTCCTCTTCTCATTGTTGTGTCTTGCACACCACCCAATGCATTCTCTTATAATTCAAAAATGACCTTTCACCTTCCAAGTGTCTTTTCACCTTCCCTATCCCTAAATCCAAAAGCCAAGATCTAATCTTTCCTTTACATGATCAAGGGACATGATTCATTCCCTCCAAAATAAATCACTTAAAATATTAAAGTACAATTTCATTTTATAACATAAGTGCACTTTATGAAATAAAGTCACTTTAATATTAGAAGGTACACGTTATTAAAAAGTCACTTTCATAAAATAACTACTTCATTACAACTTTATAAAAACCCATTACAAAGTCAAGTGTCTAGTAGTGAAAATAAAATGCTACTTCCGCATACAAGACAAACATGCAGAGTACCTCTCGAGCTATAAAAGATAATACTCCCTCTTAGCGAGGGATGTAATCGATGCCATCACCATCATCCAGTCCCATCACAATGTTCGCATTAGGAGCTCCTTCTGAACCTGGAGCCATCCCGAACATCTGTAAAAAACTTGAACCAGAATAACTTCTCATGACAACCACTCTGAACCCTGAGCTCCTAGGAGAATCCACTCCACCTTGAGAATCATTTCGATCACACTAGTTGAGCCTCCTGCCGGTGGTCAGAAGAGACTCCCTCTCTTCTCTCAGAATGAAATAATGAATCCTTGGGCCCATCGCAGTCTCAGGAGCCTCATGCTCCTCATCTGACGTTGAATCATAATCTGAAGGTTGTCCTCGCAACATGTACAACCTTCCCACCTAATCACCAATCAACTGTGGTTCGATTGGGTCCACTCCCTCCCTGTAGATAAATACATGTCCCCTTCTAAACAATGTACAATTTCCAGCATCCTCCAAGGCTGAGACTGAGAGCAAGTTAACCCTCTACCCTGGAAAAAAGAGAACTCCATCAAGCTCTAGGAATCCTCCATACTTGAGCCAGAATCTAACCCTTCCAAATCCACATACAACTCTCGCCACACCTCCTTCACTCTCCAGCAATCGTTCAGGACCCGTCTCTGTGATAATAAGGAATACTCGCCATATTCCCTTCATGTGATAAGAGGCTCCACTGTCAACAATCCATCTGTTATCACCCCCAAATCCTCCACTACCAAAAATGGATACTAGAGTAACCAAAGAAAATTCCTTATCAAACTTGGAAGAAAAGTCCTCCATGGCTGTTGTAGTAGCTGTATCAGGCCCCTCATGTTCCTTTTTCTTCTTCTTCTTCTTCCTCTCAAGACACTGAAAAGAAAGGTGCCCCAACTTGTTACAACAATAACATTTGACTTTACTCAAGTCCCTCCTGGAATTTCCTTTCTTCTTCCCCTTTCCCTTTGCAGTAAGAGCAACATCTTCATCAACTCCATCTATCTTATGTCCACTACTCTGAGATCCTTCCCGGATATCCTATTGACTGAAATTGTCCCACAATCTGCTCCAATCTGGAAGATGCTCACGACCCACCACACACTTCACGAAGACTTCCCATTCCTTGGTGAAGCCTTTCAAGACTATCCTCACCAACTCTGAATATCATATTGCCTCCCCAACTGCAACCAACTCATCTTTCACTTGAGCTACCCAGGTAAGATAAGAACACACACTCTCCCCCTTACCCATCTTGGTATCACGTAGTTTATCTTTCAAGGCCATCTTTCGGTTTTCATTCTTCTCCTCGTAGAAGTTTTTAAGAGCATCCCACATCTCTTTGGTTGTCTTCTTCTCAACCAGGTGAGGGATAAGGTGATCCTTCATGCCATACAAAATAATTCTACAAGCTTTTTCCTTCTTTACCTTATGTAAATCCAAAGCTATAGGGTCTGCTAATGGAACAAAAACTATGGTGTTGACAGAGCTCCAAATTTTGTTCCCCCCGAGAATAGCCGACATCTTGACTTTCCATTGCAAATAGTTGGAAATCCCATCCAACCGGTCCTCATACCTGAGGAAAACAACCATCTCCTTGTCAATTGTTTAATGGAAAACAAACAATCAAGTTTCCCCCTTCAAACCTTGCCCAAAAATCTCACTTCTCACTGTCACTCAGAGCCCAAGCTCTGATATCATGTAGAAATTTAATGACAAAATCAAGATGCACTATATTTTGTCATACACTTAGCAACCTAGAGATAACTATCATCTATGAACTTTGAAATGTATAAACCCACATTTAGAAAATATTATGAGCATAAATACATATTTCCAAGTAGTTTTTCAGTGGAATAAACATAATGAGCATCAATCACACATCAATGTAATACTCATAAATTTAGGCAACCAGATAGGGAAAACCCCAATCTAGGGAAACCCAAAGAGAGAGAGAGAGATTTTATTATCTTCAGGAAAGTATATCAACAACAAAATTACATTTAGTAGCAAAGAGAATCACTTACAACACCCAACAGTCCCACAAATATGCTGCTTAGAAAAACGTGCCAAATAATTACAATTGTATGGCCTTCCTGAAATCAACACCTCAATATTTGTGCCCAAAACAAGATGTTGTACCTTCACTCATGTACAACCGACCTCCAACAAAAAATTCACCAATGGTTGCCTCGAAAACATGCCCACACTTGCCTCGATTTTCGTGCCCAAACTTGCTATTGTATGGTATGTACAGATCTGTACAGTATGTCCCGTCTTCAACAATAAAACTCAACCTCTTATAAACATAAATTTATCCCTTGGGAAATGTGTCCAATCTCCCTTGGAATCCGTGCCAAAAATTTGTTGATCACTTTCTTCTCTCAAGCTCACTCATAAATTTCTCAATCTCCTCTTCTCATTGTTGTGTCTTACACACTACCCAATGCATTCTCTTATAATTCAAAAATGACCTTTCACCTTCGAAATGTCTTTTCACCTTCCCCATCCCTAAATCCAAAAGCCAAGATCTAATCTTGCCTTTACATGATCAAGGGACATGATTCATTCCCTCCAAAATAAATCACTTAAAATATTAAAGTACAATTTCACTTTATAACATAAGTGCACTTTATGAAATAAAGTCACTTTAATATTATAAGATACAATTTATTAAAAAGTCACTTTAATAAAAGAACTACTTTATTACAACTTTATAAAAACCCATTACAAAGTCAAGTGTCTAGTAGTGCAAATATAAGGCTACTTCCACATACAAGACAAACATGCGGAGTACCTCCCGAGTTATAAAAGATAACATCTTTGAATTAAATAAATAAATAATTACTAAACGGTCTTAAAAAAAAATAGATAATAATAATTAACAAATAATAACATGATAATAAATCAACTAAAAATTTATAAAATAAGAAAAAAGACAAAAATAATAGAAATTACTAAAAATGAATAGAAGGAGATTTTAAATCAAGAAAATGTTAAAAATTGCATAATTTTTTACTTGATGACAAATAGAACCTATGCATGGAGCTTTTTGGATGGACATATATGAGGAATTCTATTTAATGAATGTGGAGAAGGGAGTGAATATCTTTTGCTTGGGAAATTTTGATATGAAAGACTTAGAAGCTGGCATAGAAGTTGATTAAGGGCTCAACGTGATCTTGATTTTGATGACTAAGAGGTTCGTTGGGAGGAGAGTCATCCCCCACACATGGTTGATATTGTTGATTACAGCGCAACTAGTGCCAATAGTAGGAGCTCAATGGTTCTTCGTTCCTTGGATTGTAAGTCAACGCTCTTGAATATTTCAGGTATGATTCTCATAACACATTCCTTATGTTGATTCTGTAAATAGAAATAAAACAATATTTTCTCTTACTTATTTAAGGTTATGTAATTGCTCATGAAAATTATTATTGTTAGTTAGAACTACAGGGAATTACATGGAGAAGCTATTGGAGCCTACCTTTCATTGATATAAGAAAGTATTTCAAACCCTATATATGCTCTTTATGTGGGTTTAGGCACACTTTACATGCCATTGCCAATCTAATTCACCAAAGTAGGCTCTCTTGCCAAAAATTGTAACATGTCTCAGTAAGGATAGGTTCGTGGTCACATCGATAAAAGAATTAAAATATTTTTAACTTTCTTTCGACCCAAAAATAAAAGAATGGGAAAGAGATGCACTTTCTTGATGGGGAAAATGGGCTTCATTTTCTCTTTTTGACACAAACATATTTGTTTTCAGCTGTTGCAACTATACATGGAGAGTCATGAAAATACTGTAAGTTAGATGGTGGGTGCAATGAATCTCTACAATAGTGGGATAAATTCTTCTTNAATTAAAATATTTTTAACTTTCTTTCGACCCAAAAATAAAAGAATGGGAAAGAGATGCACTTTCTTGATGGGGAAAATGGGCTTCATTTTCTCTTTTTGACACAAACATATTTGTTTTCAGCTGTTGCAACTATACATGGAGAGTCATGAAAATAATGTAAGTTATATGGTGGGTGCAATGAATCTCTACAATAGTGGGATAAATTCTTCTTCATCATCATTAACATGCATCAATAAGTTTTATAAACCCTTGCTCATGCGCTCCTCAATACCAACATTAGTTTCAAGAATTAATAATTCATTTGAATCTTTAACTAGTAGTTGGCAAATGCAACATTTTCATTGTTTCTCACTTCTTCAATCAAATTCGAATCTCCCCCAAAATAAAAATGTGAAACACAGAAGTTTTTGAAACCACCCATTGGACAATCCCCTTCTTCCATCAACTCCCCATCTTCTTATCTCACTAATTTAAATCATAGAAAAGTTTATTAAACACCCATTGACAAATCAATCCCTTTCTCTAGAGCCCATTTAACAACTACCTTTCTGTCCCTCATGGATTTATCCCTAGCGAAAATGAATTTGAGAAATTGATACATAGATGGTTTTAGCTAGGAGATGTTGTCGAAATGTTGAAACAACAAAGTTATTTGTTTTGATATTTACTAGGGTATTTCTCAATAGAGAAGAAACAAGCACCACCATCTGACTAGAAATTGGTCTCTACACTGAGGTTGGATAAAGTATACATCCTTGCTAATGATGGTGACTATCAATACACACCTCGTAGTAGAGCATTTAATGTTGTATATATCATTTGATTTAAAGATGATTTAGATCAGACAATATATATGCCAACATATACAACATTAAATGCTCTACTGTCGGGTGCATATTGTTTTCCAATAATGGTAAAGAACCCCATTACAATGCAATGATTTGTATTTAGATTCAATCTCACAAGTTGGGGATGGTAGTAAATTTTTTCATGCACATACGATTAACATTCTAGCTTTGTTCAAGTAGATGGTAGGTGTGCATCTTGCTCTAGATACATTCACCCTTAACATAATGATTGAAGGCACTCAAAGCGATCACATCTAAATTATCTTATCGCATTCCCAATGCACAAGCTTTCAACTATTTTATTACAGGAATATTTTTGCAGAGCATGACTAACAATGCCATGGATGTTTACCAAGGAAATATTAGTCGATGGGATTCACATGCATGAGTCCACAAGTAGAGGATAGTGAATAACTTAAGTAGAGGATAGCGAATTACTTCTCATTGATTCATTAATCCAACATTGGATTGTTCTAGGGAGCGTACATAACCAAATTTGTTTGTTTAAATATTGTTTCAATCATTTTTCACGTCAAGGAAGAAATATCTAGAAAAATTTTCATATTCAAATATTGATTCTTTCCAAAAGTTGTATGTCTTTTTTTTGAATGTTGTAAACAATACCGTGAATGTGTAAAGGGATGGTCCTCTCGATGCTACAAAATTTTCAGAGACAACAATTATTTTTTCCAATTTGAAAATGAGATGGTAAAAATAAAATCCACAAGGATTGACACGAGTAATGAATTTACCCACTCCACCCCTTTGGTGACTAGATATGGACCCAATCCTCAAAAGAAAAAAGAAATTTCAGCTTCATATTATTCACATCATCCTTAACATACTGCATGTTCATGAAGAATGATTCATAGTATGCTTATCAACAACCATACCAACAATCTCAATAGTTGCAACCTCCATTTCAATATCGACATTCACAACCACCACAATCTCATTCAAAATTATATCCTTCTCAAAAATCCTTCCAACAATATCATCTACATATGCAGTCCTTGCAACCACTTGCTCAACCATCTCAATTTGGTCATGTACACGTGTCACAAAAATCATTATCTCCGTATGATAACTTTTCTATTTCCCAGACTTAGGTGCAACACAATGTTGATATGACTCTTCAACATGTTTCTTTGAATATGTCATTACCTACAATCACTAACAAAAAGCACAACCCCATCAATAATTATTTCCCTTTAACTAGTTCACCAACAATAACCTGCTATTCAACTGAATTTTTTAGTTACACCAACATACTTCATTTTAAAATTGGTTCTATCTACTTGAAGCACAAGCAACAAAAGAATCTCAACAACAAGTAATACCAACTTCACAACAATATAGCCAATCATATACTAGGCAAATGTTGAAAGAAATGTTTAGTAGTACCAACAAAATGCTCATCCTCAGGGTTGTAATCAACACTAATCTTATACAACCTATTATCAACAAAAAACAAAGCTAACAATAACAATAAAAAATATATAATTTAGCCACAATGTCCACAAGTTAGTTGCATCAATTCACCAGGGATGATTTTAAGGATGGAAATTTATTTTAAAATGTAGAAACTTTAGCAAATCTTACTAATCCTTGATATGACAACTATAAATGTTTGGCGATATTTTTGTAAAAATATTCAAATTTCTAAGTATTTTATATAATTTTTATAAAATTTTGGCGATTTTTAAGGTAAAATAATTTTATCCTATAGAATTTGGGCGAATAATTTTTAAAATAACAAATCTCGTTTTTGGAAAAACCATGGAAAATTAGCCCACGAGCGAAATTTAGCCCCTAAAATCATCCCTACAATTCACACTCTAGTGATTGGTATCAATGCCATATTATAGCATTCATTCTTGCCAAATACATACAATTCAAGCATCACAGTTGGCTCTCTCTCACAACAGTAGTTTTTTTCCAAGTCATACACCGTACTTTCATAGTTGACTCTCACCAATAAATGATAGAATCTATGACCACAATACTAAGCAAAGATGGTTATTACACCAACTCACGAATCTTTAGCATAACAAACATGAATTGCGCCACCAATTGTAGAGAGGGTATTCAAACACACCATTGTTAGATCTGAACATGCCATATTCAACCAACTAAAACATCTTACGGGAAAGAAGAACACATAAATCATTCATGGATTTCATCCCTCAGTGCCTAATGCCACACAAATCCTGCATTAAAAGTTAAAAGTTGATGCAACTTTTTGTACTTATGCAATTCCTTATTTGCACCAAAAATCAATGGGGATTGTTTCTTTATGATGGGCCCCCATTTTGATACCCTTTTTTTTTTATCTCTTATAACCTATGACATACATACATTTTTTCCCCTTTTCACATGATAGGGACTCATTCCTTACACTATTTCATCTATCCCAAGGTATTATATAACTTCCATTTGATTACCTTAATTTCCTATTCATAGTTTAGATTAAAGTGTGTGTTTTCAAAAATTATCTTGAATTATTATTATATGTGTGTTCAAAATAAGAATAGATGACCATGTATTCAAATATGCAATAAATTTTTAGGTTCCCTAGGATATGACATAAAGATTGCAAAGTAACATTTTTGAAGATATATAAAAAAGAGAAAATTGATAAAGTAAAGACACCCTCAACACACCCGCGAGCTCACAAAGTCTTCAATAATTATCACGTGGGGATTCCAGGAATAGAGCGCGTGCACAATTTCATTTAGAGTAGTTCAACAAATTGAAACAAATTTAACCAACAGATTATGAAGTACCCATGGAGCCAGGAGGGGAATCAACACTCTATTGGCCAATGCATACACCGTACAAATGATCCAATCAACATATAGGGAATCTTAGTTTGTTTTAACTTGCTTTGCAGAATAATAGGAGCCTATCGTTCCATATTTGGAGCAACCAGGATCCCACCTTATTGTGTATATGTGTGTGAGTGTTCATGAGAAGGTGTGTGAGTGTTCATGAGACTGTGTGAGAGATGAGAGCTCTGTTGTCAAACTCTGCCAAATTCTGATTTAATAAAGATTGTTTTTTTAATGTGTGGAGTATAATTGTAATATTGTGTTGGTTTTTAGTAGCCTTGAGCACAAGGGTATAATTAGTTGAATTTTGTCTTGTATGCTGCAAAATGGTCACCAGTATTGTGTTGTAGAATGACCACCTATAACATGCTACTGAATGACAAATAAAGTATGCTAGAACTAGGACTCTTATAGACCATTGGGTTCCTCATCAATCTTTAATTATATTAAATCATATATCATATTTGGATGTGCATTGTTGAAGTATCAATGATGAAATTGGTATTTGGAAAACATATGACCTCTTAGTT
>JASDQU010104485.1:592409-617932 GCA_032191745.1 Picea mariana | reverse complement strand
AACCAACCAAAGTGAAGAAAGCACAATCTATTCAACAGTCAATCTATGTATATGATCAAGGAATTATACAATAAAGTGGAATTAGCTTTATGGGAAAGGGACATATTACTGTATCATATTAATGGAAAGTAAAGATTACAACCTGAGCCTTGATGTCGCAAACTTCCTTTCGATGACCCTTAGCTCCGACACACACACTTGCTCACTTGCATGAAGACGATCAACTCTTTTGGATAAACTTGCTGAAGTCTCCAAATTGTTGTTCAAGCTCAATCCTTCACACAATTCTTTCACCAATTCTCCAATGAATCTTGCTTAACCTTTTCCACGAGAATTCCCTCAATATATAGGAGAGAATGAATTAGTTACTTGGATAAGAATGATCCCAAAATATCAGGGAATCCAGTACTAGGATAACCATTCGAATGCCAACCCATTCTTCTAGAAGCATCGAGAATTCATCTTTTTCCTTGCTTTAAGAAGAGTTCGCACCCTAGCTATTCAACACAATGCGAGAAATTCACACCCTGGCTTAAGGCAGTCTGCGAGAATGGGTCATTCTCGCAGCCAAATATATTAGCAGCCTGCGAACTTGCTTCAAAAATGAGCTTTCTTGGAAGAGATGAAAGTAACTTTTCTCAGGTAAAAGTTCTTATGAAGAGCCTGAGTACACCATCATCAATACATCATCATGACGACCAAAATCATGGGTAACATGTCTACAACTTGATCTTTTGTAGGACAAAAGAGCACTTCAATATCTCAATCATGAATGAGCTTTCTAATGAAGTGCATATGTAGCTCGATGTGTTTGTTGCGTTGATGTTGAACCGATTTTTTTGCGATCTTGATGGCACTTTGATTATCACTAATCCAGGTGGATGTTAGTGGCCATGCACCTATTCCAACTATCTCACACACAGATGTCATCTTGGCAGTTTTAGTTTTTATCTTGGCAATTTTTTTCTAGCTTTTCGGGTCCTAAACTTCCGCGATCGTTTTGAGGCCCTAAACATCATTTTTTGGGCCATCCACTGTCACACTGTATATAAATTCAAAGTGTGACAATCTAATGTGTAGTCCTCGAATAGATCTTTCCAACAAGCTATTGTGCACCTAAAACAAAGATCGTATGCAAAAGTTACAACTCCGAGAAGTTGATGTACCAACTTACTCCAATGGGGCCTACACGACTTTTGGCACTTCATCTCCTAGGGCTAGGTTTTTGGATGTCTAGGGTTTTGTCATTCATGTTTGATGTAAAAAAGCCTTTGGAGCCTCATTGTACTCATATTCTTGCGAATGAACCCAATTATCACATATCTTCTCAGAGATAAACCACCACCATTCTAGCAAGCTTGTTTCAGTCTACATTTTATAGTTTCAACATATTTCTTATCGAATAGAAGCCATGTTTTACTATACCTCTGTTATTGTTCATTGTATCTATGTGTTAATAATATAGATCTATATTCTTTTCATTATTCTCATAAAATTTGGATCAATGGTATCATAGCGATATGATCCTTGTCGTTCTTAGTGCACGTCCCTGACGAGGTTAGGGTACAAAGAGTTGGGTCTCGAGCTTGTTTCTCCTGAGGACAAGAGCTCTCGCATGCTCAAGCAACCTTCCATGCTAGGAGAAAAGAAAGATGACGGGACATGAGATACTTTCAAACTGTTGCTCGAGGAAGCCCTCGCACAACACAAGAACAAGATGATGGATAATTTTGCGCAAATCCTTTGACAACTACCAACATGTGATGCATCTTCCTTGAGCGGGGGTGCTACCCCTTTCAAGGTACATATCAACTTTGATATTCCTATATTTGAAGGTCAGATAGATGCAGATTTTGAAGAAAAATGTTTAAATCTGCTAGAAGGGTGTTTTTTTTTCCATAACTTTTCCAATAGAGAAAATATTACATTTGCGCTCCTCAAAGTTGTCCCTTGTGTCAAAGATTGGTGGGAGACTTTATGTAAATGACGCAACAGAGGAACTCTCATTATTTATAATCGTACTCACCTGGGAGTCCTTCAGGGATGTTATTAAGGAACAATACTACCCTGTTGGAAGTTATGACGACTTGTATACAAGATGGACCACACTGTGGCAAGAAAGGGACCAAACAGTGCCAAAGTTCACAAATATCTTCTATACCTTACGCACCAACTTGGGTATCAAATATTCTGAGCGAAATCTGGTGCTCAAGTATAGTGATGGTTTGCATAAATGTATCCAGACATAGAGGGACTTTCTGGACATCTCGTCCTTGGGAGTGGCATATCGATGTGCTGTCAAAATTGAACATAACCTTAAACAAAAGATGCGACAATTTGGGTATGGGAACCCCTCACAACAGAAGCAAGGCAAGGGCATCCCCAACCTATAGAACAAAGGGCAGAGAAAATATGGACATCCTCAAGATAGCTAGTCTAAGCCGAAAACAAATAAGGACAATGGAAAGACAAAGAAAGACACCTGGAAGTGGTGCAACTTCCACAAGAGCCCCTAGCATAACACTGTTAATTACCGCTCAAAGTAGTCCTTGGTGGATGAGGTGAAAGCCTCTGAATCAGATGCAGGTTCTAAATCAGAGTCAGAACTAGAAAAGGGGATACAGATTATTGATGTGGAACCTAGTGCCACCGTTGATACCACAAAGATCCATCCCGGTGAACCTAATGAGCCAGAGGAAGGCGGGTGCCTCTTTCATTCACAGATGTGGTTGAAGGGCACTCTGTTGCACTTCATAGTTGATAGTGGTACCCAAAAGAACCTCATCTCAATGAAGATCGTCAAGCGGTTGGTCCTGTCGACAATGTCACACCCGCAACCATACACCATTGGATGGCTCTGCTAAGGAAGCAATCTTTGCGTCAACCAATAGTGTCGCATGTCCTACGACATCAAACCCTTCAAAGATGAGATATTGTGTGACGTTGCTCCCCTTGAAGTTTGTGATGTTCTTTTGGGCCAACCTTATTTATGGAAACATCATGTTGTATATGATTCTAGGCCTCGTAGTTTTATTATTACTTTGGACAGGAAATTGTACAAGATACCAGAGGTAGTCCCACCTACTGTCATTTTCTTGATCTCTGCCAAGCAATGTAGGAAGGTCATCTCTCAAACCAAGAAGTTTGTCTTCTTTGTGATTCACCCTCAAAGTGAGTGGAAGGTTGCAGCCACATCCATGGCCTCCACAACCGATCTCTCCTAGTAGCGAAAGCAAGTGGATAAGGTCGTGGAAGAATACAAAGACATCTTCTCCTCACCAACCGGGGTACCTCTACACTGTCAGGTCAAGCATTTAATCAATTTGACCCCCGACGCACCGCTATCCAATGGACTAGTCTATTGCCGCTCTCTATTAGAAAATGAGGATATCAAGTGTCATATCCAAAAAATGCTCCAAAAGGGGCACATTCGACCCATCTCATCACCGTGTGGAAGCCCAATCATGCTTGTGTAGAAGAAAGACATGACCTGTTGGGCCCTTCATTTTTGAGATAAGGAATAATGCAAGTTTTGACTGAGCACGAGTTCGCAAGCTCCAGAAGAAGTTGGACAACAGAGCAAGAAAGAGCAATAGAAATCAGTTGTGAAAGACAACGCAATGCCAGCTAAGCAACAATGATTGCAACAGAACAAGAAAGCGTGCATGCCGAGAGGGAAGACACAACCTAGCTTATATATAGGGATGAATATGATTGCAAAGGGTTGATTAGTTATGATTTTAGCTGAATTGTGATCGAGTTCAGCCTGATCTTTCCCTCTCTATGAGGTTGTTGTCAGCTGGGTTAAGAAAAGGTCCAACTCTGTACGTATTTTGAGAATTAGAGCTCTGTCACATGAGTCCAAAGTCAAGAGTCTGTAATAGAGCACTACTATAAGGTTCAAAGATTGTAAATGAAGGAAGATTATGAAGATAATATAAAGAAGGACCTAAATTTTCAAAATATGTTATGTCTTCTTATGTTTTACTCATGCATTACAATCTTTCTTTATGGTTTATGCGTTCCTCATGATGGATATGTGTTTAAATGCTTTTCAGTAACATAAGTAGGTTTTGTTATTGCACAGTTTGTAGCTAGGTCAAAGAGGCTAAAGGACATAGGCCAAACTGGTGAAACAGGAACCTACCCCACCCAATGTCACCTCAATGGGGAGGTTTTTTCTATTTAGGGAGGTTAACCCAAGGGAGACATCCCCGGTAATCTGGGGTTTTGAAGAGGCTGAAGTATAAAGGTCAAGGCAAAAGTTCCTCCTCACAGATTACCACCAAGGTCAGAAAGTCCGGCTAATCAGTCAATAAATGAAGTGTATGCCCAGATGAGAACACCTGCCCGGAACAAGACAATAGCAAATAATATACGCAGGCTATAATTCAGTGGGTTAGTACTTCATGTGACTATCTGACAATCATAGATAAGCAATGAAATAACAGATATTAATGAGATCAACGTTTTATCAATATAGCAATGTAGAAGTATCAGTTCATCAATAACTATTGAGATGATGATGCTAACAATGTATCTAACCAATCCTTTACTCAATAAATGCTTTTAATCATCATCTAATTGCTTATCATCAAAATTTGTTGCGTCAAGATGGAATAACCAAGTGTGACGTCAGCCTAGTTAGGGTTAGCTTAGTTAGTTAGGGTTTCAAAATTTAAAGTTTTGAGAGTTGGTTTGAGCACTATCACTTCAACGCTGTGTGTCTAAGATCAGTGCCTAAGGNGGGGGGAAAGAGGCTCACTCCGATGTTGCTTAAGCAAGGCCTCGTGCTCTTTCCTCCTTCCTTAGGTCAAGCTTGACAAAATGGCTAGCAATTGAGAAGAGCTAAAACAAGAGGATCAAGTGAGGGAGAGTGTTGCAATGGCAAGGCTCTATCACTAAAACCCTAGAAGATGGACGGCCCTAGGTGTAGATAACCTAGGTCTGGGACGTCACCCTCCTTTTAACCTTTAAAAATCAAAGCTAGCTTAAGGGAAGAAGTGAGAAGAGTGTAGCAAAGGCTAGGTTCTTTCTTCCTTCTTCAATGGCTGGAAATTTCTCTCTAAAGGGACATGAGACAAGGACCTACTTATGTGCTTGTCACCTAGGGTTTTAGAATCAACAAATTTATAAGTAAATGCAAGAATTATAAACCTACAACCATTCAATTAAGAAGTTTTGCAAGAAAAACACTTACATATTATGATGAAAAGCATATGCAAACCCCAGTTGTAAACCTTCCTTCAAGAGAAATGCCAAACATGCCAAGAAAATCCTTCCATCAACAAGTGTGCCTCACTTTAAAAGACCAAATACCCAAGTAGGGTGCAAAAATCAGAGCTCACAAGTGTGAGTTGTGTTGTTATGTTCAAATGAGGGGAAAAAAAATTCTCAATATATAGTATCTCATGACCCATAATTAAAATTAGGTCATTAAAAATAACCGACAAGGCTAATAACCAAAATTATACTGTTTCTACATTAAATGCTACGTAAAAGACCTAAATGAGCAAAAAGTGAGACGTCAAGTCCCTTTGAGAGAGACGTTAGGCCCCTTTAGGGCTAGTCCAACATCCAGAAGTCAAACGTTAGCCCTTCCTGGGCTCCTCCAAGCTGCCACATGTGCCATTCATCCTGTCAAAATGCTACACGCTCAAGGGGACGTCAAGACCTCCTGGGTGACGTTCTGGTCATCAAAAGGAAAATGTTCCATCTGAAGTGGGTCAACCCCCCTGGGCTGGGCTCAGCCAAAGTGTCCTGGGTGGAACGTCCTTCTTCTTCTCATGTGCAAAGGCTCAACCAATCACTGTCCTGTCTCTACCCCTGATGGGGTCCCAACAACCATCTGATGGGCTCTTCAGCCCCATGGAGGTCTGAACTAATCATCTCCCCATGTGTACCGGTCCAACTGGTACCTGTCCATCAGGCATGGTCCTGCACATCAAAAACTTCGCCCTCCATGGGCTCATTAGTCACAGGGATCATAGTAATGTTAATCATGTTTCATCATTAATGTTATCAAATACATGCATAAAACCCCTGATATATCAATCAATAGCACAAAGACATTACAATGACCTATAATACAAAGCTAAAGAAAAAGACAAAACACCCTATTGGGCCAACATCCATAAGAAAAGGAGAGTCTCCAGAGGGTACCATCCAATCCATGTAAAGCGAGGTGATATGGTCAAGGGGATGTCCAAACATACAGGTAGAGTGAAAGACAGGGATGCATGGTATTACCTGTGGGTGTCTTTCTAGAAGGCGAGTTGTACCCGTCATGGATGCAATTCTTTCCAAGCCCTTTATTGCCTTTTTCTTTTTTTATTTCAAGGTCTAACTAGAGGACACTGCCTTGGCGTGGTGACCAGAGCTGACAATGTTACCCACGAGCACTTTCACAGAGACGATAAGGCTGGCTTATGATGAGACCCCCTTTCCCTTGGTCATGCAACCAAAGGTCACTGCCCTGGCATGGTAACCAGATAATGGCAATGTCATACTGCTAGGAACCCATGAACATAATAGGTTGGCTCGTGATGAGACCCCCTATCCTCTTGGCTAGGTCTTGTTTTGTTATTTTTCTTCGGGTCCCTTTTATTTCTTGCTGAGAGGCTTTTTATTGCCTTCTCGGGGATCCCTGGGCAAGGTATCTCTAGGTTTCATTTTTTATGGCTTTTATCTTTTACCAACTTCTTTTACCTTCTGGGCCTTTAGCCTCTTCTTCCCACGAGATAAGGTGCAACCCCACAAACATATTATCCTAATGCTCGGACTAGGGGAGTGGGACATATGAGTGGGATATAAGATGTAAAAGTGATGACATGATGGGAGCGAATGACGACTCTTCAGAAATCCCCCTGGTGGCAAACCAAAACCTATGGGTACAAGCTTGCTAGGGCACCCTATCAATCCAAGCGGGTCAATGTAAGATCCAAGCAGTTGTCAGAAATAAAAGGAGTAAGATGCATATATCTAAAGGTTATAATGATAAAAAATGACACATACCATGATACCTGGACCAATTACCTCATGGAGAAAGAGTCTTCTCCGATACAAGTCCAAGCCGAAGGTGATGGATGTTGCTGCTGCTGACAAGACAAGTCTGATGAAGGAAAAGAAAGATGGGCCCTCCAGGGCCATGCTCAGGTCAATCGTGCTCTCGGTACTCCATGTCTAGGACCTGTGGGACTCGAGACGTGATCTCCTAATTATCCCTAGAAATCGGGGATAACAGGTTCGATTCTTGCACACATAAGATTTAGATCTGTTCGATGGCTAGATGTCTTGCGCGAGGTTAGGATGAGTCCTGAAGGTTCTGTTGATCCTCCTAAGTATTTTCTTTACCCTTCCCCATCTATGTGTCTCAGCAGCGCTTCGAGTGAGACTTCTTCTCTTCAGTGGAGATGAAAATGCCAGTGCTCTAGACTACTCAATACCTTTTGTTGGTAACCCGAGAAGGACCCTGGTTCGATCAAACTTATCCCAACAAAATAGTTTTGTTGTTGGGACCTGCATTAAAAGGGAACCTGTAGGGAGGATGCTTCCGCGGATTCATAGATCTAGTATCAACCAGTGGTGGGAAAGAAACTGTGACACCTTCATAGGAAAGAAGCGGAGCTGAAGGGAAAATCAGTGGAAGATACTCGTGAAGCGGTCTTTTACTCAGAAAGATCGAGTGACCAATATGATATTTTATGGGTTAAGTTTTCGAAAGAACTTTTCCACTGGATAAAGAGGCTCCAAGAAGCTCTAGAGTTCCAAGAATGGGACAAGAGGATCTGTACTTGGGACACAAAAAAGATTGCAACACTTCATTGGTTGGATTGTCCAGTCACGCGAGCGGTTGATTTTTGGGTCAGTGCGACATTAGAAAGATATATTATCGAGTTTGTAGCTGAGAACCACCAATATTTTTTGCGCGCAGAGGTGATTTTCAAGAAAGGCATAAGGGGAAGACTGCTAAGAGAGATCCTCCTATGGATTAAAGTTTTCTTGATGGAAGAGGGGATGTTGACTATGTCTCTGACTGAGATGGCAGCGCAAACACCCTCACTTGGGGTAGGGTGAGGCTGGGGTATAATCATGGCCTAAGAGAGGGGAAGTGTTCTTTGACAAATTGGGGGGAACCAACAAGAAATGGACTCAAGAGACGAGCGAGCCTTGAAAAGAGCTGCCATGGTTGAGAAGTGGTGGCGTGGCAAGATCAAGAAAGCAACAAGACAGTCTGAGAAGTTGAGGAAAGAATTCAAATCAGGAGAAGTAGAGGAAAGACAAATGGAAGAGTTGCGGAAGATGAGAAGACAGGAAAGACTGGCCAGTCAAAGACCAAGTGAGAGAGAAGCGCATAGAGAAAGAAGTCCCTAGGAGGTTGGACAAGAAGGAGAAGGTGTAGACGTAAGAGAGGAAGAAGTCAGCGTGAATCTTGAAGAAGAAAGAGAAGATTCAGCCCCGATGACAAGAGAGATCGAGAATCCAGCTGAAGAGATTGTTCCAGTGGAAGAAAATGAGACCCCCTAGATCAAAGAAAACCGTTCCAAACCTAGTGGCGCCAGCCCCGAGTCGCCCATACCTCAAGTATCTTCCATACAAGTGGTAAGTTCGATACTACCTTCTCATGCTAGTCCTGTTCGAGTACAATTAGTTAGTCAGTCACAGCCAGGAAGTGCGAGTACATAGAGGATATTGGGATGCCCTGGTAGATCACAAGCAAGACCGTTAGGTTTTATTTTGATAAGAACAACAAGATCAACAATGGTTGGTCATACCGGAGGTTCGATTGCCCGATACCCAGAATTTTGGGGTAAGGGAGATGAAGATGTTGAGCAACACTGGTTCTTGTGGGAAGCCATCTCGATATCTAGAGGGACTCTGGATGCGAATAAGTTGGTCGAGTTCCAGACTACCTTGAGAGGTCGCGCTCTGAAGTGGTACATGAAGATCATTGAGTCAGGAGTGCTAGGAATGCAAGGTCAAGCATTCACACTTGGCCAGGTACGGAAAAGGTTCATAGCAGAGTTCAAACTACCTCAGTCAGAACAACAGGCTCTGTCTGAGTTGCACAAGATCTAGCAACGAGAAGGTGAATCAGCCTAGGAATATAGTCAAAAGTTTAAAGACATTATAGGGAGTTTAGCACATCCAATCCATGAGGAACACCAAAGGGAATGGTACATTTAGGGATTGCTACCTTTGACCTAGATTCCACTAACGAAACAATGGATAGCCACCTTAACAGACACCTTGGAACAATTGATGAAGAATGAAGCCATGGCGAGATACCCTGGGAGCCTGAGAGTGACCAGACCCCCAACAGATGTGAATTTGGCGCAACTACAAGGGAAAATATCGACACTTACATAAAAGATTCAAGCGCTGACAATACCTAGACCAGGATGACTGCAGGTCTGGTGCACCGAATGTTATACAAAAGGACATCTGGTGAACGAATGTCCACAAATGAGGGGAATGGGACCTCCTCATAATCCAATGGGACCCCCGCCAGGACCCATGGGAGGAGTTGCGCAAGTGTGTGCGAACTTACCATTCCATAACCCCACCCCTTATCATGCTTTTCTAGGAAGCCAAGCAGCGCTAGCAGCTGAGTACTATGAAATATGCAGAATCCATGTGCATGGACGAAGACAGTGCCCCATTATGCAGAAATATTAAACAGTACCAAATACAACACACTGTGAATTCGGCGCATCTACCACGCATGCTACCAATCAATGTAGTGTGTTGGATGCACTTGCATACATGTTGGACAGAACAACATTCAGCGTGAATGAAAACCCTCAGGGACCAGAAAGAGGTCAAGGAGGTGGAGCCGGAGGAGACTTCAGAGGAAGAAGAATTGGGGGAAGAGGGCCAAGCAGATGTTATAACTGTGATGAGCAAGGCCAAATGGCTAGAGACTATCCTCACCTAAGGCAGCCATGGTGCTTTCACTATAGAACCAATGGGCACGCAACTGAAGACTGCCCAATATTTATTGCAAAATGGGAAGATAGGGTATGACAACGACGAACTAACCTCATCAGTTCAGAAATTAAGAAAGTTATTAAAGGACAATTTCCCAACCTCAATATTGTTACTCGAGGAGGAGCAAAGAAAGGAGCTGATGTTGATACTCTACCCCAGATCTAGAAAGCAACACCTAAAGAAAACATGTATGTCCCTCTAAAACAGAAACAGTTCTTTAAAGACACCATAGAGGTATTTCAGAATATTCCTAGCCCTAAGATGCGAGTGAAGACCCCACAATCTATTTCTTATCCTATGATTGCGCAAGTCCGTGCTTCACCCCTTGCACCTAGAAACCCTATAGTCATACCGAGACAAACTAAGCAACCACAAAATGTAGTTGACCTTTGGTTTCAACTATTTTTCGACATTCTCGGGAATGACCTATTAAATTGCGAAATGTGTTATACCTAGTCTTAGGTGTTGCACCTCTTTTGTCACCTGAATGAGCAAAATAGAGGTGCTTACAAGCTTAGTTGGGTCAGCTAAGCAAGACAACAGTGAAGGAAATGGCTAGAAAAATAAACATAAAAGACTAAACTAAGAAAGGAAAGAACAACTAAACTATTGAGCACAAGGACATAAGATCAAGAAACAAACAAGACTCATGTCACCAATGGAAATGATTGTATTAGTGAAAAGAAAACATTGATAAGAAAGAGGACTTCGAGTCCCTTCTTCCTCCAAGGGAGGGCTCTTGGACCCCCACAATTGAGCTCTTTTTACAACTTTGAAACTTGAAAGAAATGGCGAAAGAATCCCAAGCTAACCCACTCAAAAGGTGATGTGGATTGCCCAAATGGAATGGTGCTAGTATGCTCTTGATGAGAAAAGAGGATTCCCCAAGAGAATAGCAGCAACATAACCTTGCAAATGAATTCCTTGAAAATGTAGTGCACCCATGGCCTTGTTTCATAGCACCACTTTGAGGTATTGTGCAACCAACTTTTAGTGTGAAAAGGGGTTGTTTAGGGCACCTTTAGGTCTTTGACCAACCACCCAGTCGGATCCAGCCGAGATTTGGATGTCAAATCAACTTGGAAGTTGAACCAGAAGTGGGTGGGAGGCCAACCAATCTCATAAATGCGTCGTTCTTAGGTGTGCGCGACTTTTAGTGACCACAGTCGTGCATCGTGTGCATGTGCCTTTTTTTTGCGTTTCTGGATGGCGCATGTGCGCGCGCGCCCTGTGTAGTCATAGCGCATCTTGATTTTATAACTGGTTGTATAGTTTTGGACCTTTTGGAAATGATTTTTTGGTAATTTTGGTCCATGGGTGGACTCATAGCTATTTGAAGATGCTGGATTCTTGTAACCGTTTGCGGATGAAATTTCAGTGATAACAGATGCCCCCTGTTGGATGAGGTTAGGAGCATACGGATAGCCGAAATTCATCAATGTTTCTTCTACTGAGAGTATCGTTGTAAAAAAGAGCGATAGTGAGAGTGTCAAGAGTGACCCGTTGAAGGGAGAAGGGAACCTGTAGGACCCAACCTTCCACAAGGTGTGTAAAGTAAATTGTGTACAAACGAGGTGGACATGCCCCATGCTCGTGTCATGTAACTCAAAAAAGGGTGTGGTATGGTAACTGAAACTGTGTGTTGATGTAGACAACTGCAGTGCCCTCAGGGGTGGTTGTGATAAAGGCAAAGGACAATTATGAGGAAGAACATACTCTAAACAGTAGGCAATGACACCTATAAGAAGTATCACGAATTCTATAGGCAGTGATAGCCCAACCAAGTTCATAGGTCTTCGGCAAATAAAAGAAACAACTGCAATATTCGCAGAGTAAGACCCATCGTAACATGAGAAAGTGTTGAAGTCGAATGTTATGGGGGTCAATGACAACATGGAGCAATTATGGGTCTCCCTGTGCCGTCCGAGACTTTTCATTGGAAAGGTAATGAGAGTCAAGATATTGTCACCCTTCTGCAAACTGTGTTGATGTCGACAAAAAGGGAGACACAACTCCAAGAAGCAAAGGGCTTCGTGAAATCTACTAGGTGAGGTTAGGAATTGAGGAGGTACATGGATGAAGTCAAGATGCGTGGAGACTCAAGACTGCCCTTGGTTGGGGGAAGTATAAGTGGTTGCAACCGTTTAATGAGGTCAAGTGTCAGGGGGGACAATGAGACGTGGGATAAGTTGTGCCAGAGGCAGGACAAAGTGAACAAACTCAGAGAGTAGAGGTATGTGGCATGTAGGATACTTAGAGTTTACGGATGATGTCAACAGGAATAGATGATAAGGAGTGCTCCAACCAAGGGCGACATGGGTTGCGTTTTCCAGGAAGGTCGCTAAAGGTGATGACAAAAAGCTATGTAAAATGCTGGAAACAACGGCTTAATTAGAAAAAGAATTAAAAATCAGTGGGGATAATAATGCAAATACAAAAACGGGTGCCCCAGTGTACGATGGTGCAAGTGGGTGTAAAAAAAGTGGAGGGTTGGGGCCCCATAGGCGAGTTTCTGTGGTAGGGCAATGTATGGAGGGAAATATGAGGATGGGCAGACTGACGATGGGTGAAATGGATGGTAAATGATGCTGCGGGAGTGCAATCAAAACAATCCGTGAGGAAGTGCCCTGGGAGTCCATTGGGTAGGCTAGCAAAATGAGGAGAAGGAATATGTGGTTAATTCACGACATGATGTAAGACTATCGGGACTCCCATCCCTAAAGGTTGAAAACAAAATGAGTGTCGAAGTGCCAAGGGGGGCTATGAATGGGACAACTCATGTGGGGGAGAGTGCTATCGGGTGACAGTACCTAAAATGCAGTGGAGGTGGCGGTACTGCAGAGCCGGATATGGGGACCCTAAAGGAAAATTTCAGAGGGTGTGACTGGAGATGCAATTGAGATTCAGAGGGAATGATTACATGCTAGTGTTGATTATATACCTGAAAGCGTCGCGCTGGTGTATGATGACCAAGTACCTGCACACACGACAACCAAATACCCGACATGAACAATATCTGAAGAGAATTGAACCTACAATCATTTATTTGATAATTTTGAACATGAGTGTGCGTACCTAGTCGGGGTATGGAAAAATGGCGCACCGAGGGCTAAGGATGAAAAATGGCCTGGGGACTGTCTTGATGTAGAGGACGGGGTACTGATCCCGTGGCTAAAGACAGATCGAAAAACGGACACCTGAAGCTCTCGGAATGGGGTCTGGAAGTTTGGTAAAAAGGATTATATATAGCTATAGGGCCCACATTGCCACCTCATTTGTACCTGCTGTCAGAGTGATTGGATGAGAGATATTCAGAGGAGATTTGGAGATTCCGGGAGAACGAGGCAGCCGATTCAGGACCAACGAGCTTCAGGTTAGTTGTCTTATCGTCCTGCATAGAATTAGGTTTTCTATTTGTGGGCAGGGCTTGTACGGAGGGTCGTACAAGGGGTTTTGTGGGTGTGGGCCCCCCAGTGTGCGGGCGATCGGGAAATATGCGCGCATGGGTGCACACCTATTATCTAGATATCCATGTGCGGGGGCACCCTAATGAGGGAAACAAGCGCGCATGGTATGTGCGCCTGTAAGCTAAACATTTGTGCATGGGTGCGCAGCTGTTTAGTGGACAGGTGTGCTCTGATGCGCTCCTATTTACGTGACAGAGGCACATGAAGGCGCCTCTGTATGGCCGACAGGCGCACACACATGTGTGCCCATGGGATGGAAAGGCGCGCATGTGTGCACGCCTGTGGGGTTAAATAGCCGCGCCTTGGGGGCAAAGCTGACGAGTGCTAAACTGATCTTTTTTGGAGATTTTTAATGTGTTTATGTTTGAGATGGCTAATCGAGAACTGGATTATGTGATTGCAGGTGATCATTTGGGACGATGCCGGTTCACTAGAGAGAGAGGGATTGGTCGCAGCTCAGGGAGGCTATGGCCATTAAGGAGCCGACGGTTCGTGACACTTTGGCAGCTTGTGGGCTGCTGAAGTTCTTTGAGTACCCCTTAATACGGGCCTAGGAGTACCTCCTACAGTTCTTGATCTAGATGTGGATTCTGGATCTGCATTGTTTTATGGTGCGGGGTGAGCAACTAGCTTTCTCTGCGGTGGAGGATGTGTATTTTTTGACTGGGCTCCCTTTTTGGGGAATGCCCTTACTGGCAGAGCCTGTATTACCTGGGGATGGGCAGTTGGCTACCTTAGGCCAGAGGTATTGTTTGAGGGAGGATTTTATGTTGGGCTCAGTGGTGAGTATTGGGGGTATGGATGCCCTGGTTCATCGCTGTGTAGCAGCGATGGTTGTGAGGGTTTATGGGTCCCTCGCGACTCAATGAATCAGCAGTGGTCAGCTGAGGATTATGGGGAGGGCACTGGCAGGAGAGCATTTTGCCTGGGGCTTGATGCTGCATGCCAAGATGGTAGGGTAGCTCAACAGGTGTCGGGTTGCGGACTCAGGGGATTTTTCTTTGGGTCCATCTTGGTGGCATGGTTTTTGGAGAAGGTGTTGATGTTGCACCCTAGAGTGTTATTGGGCACACCTGGTACACGAGAGCCACGACTGATGCAATGGTCGAGTATTTTGATTCGCCACGGAGGTGGGGAGGGTGGCCATTTTTTCACGACCGAGGCTGCACAGGTGTGGCGGCATATGCCGTAGATCCTACTGCAGTATCCGTACTGTGGGGTGGACTTTCGGGGTGATCCGGATATGGTGTTACCTCCAGGAGAGGTGTTCGACCACCGAGGTATGATGTGATGTTTTATGTTTTGATATTTAGATAGTATAGCATGTGTATTATGTATAGATGGATGTTGATGCTATCCTTTGTTTGTTTGTATGTGCAGATGTGGGACCTCGCGGGCGTGAGGTGAAGTGGGTTAGAGTGCTGGCTCGTCAGGGGCCGGTGAGGCCTCCGCGGGGAGAGCCGTGGGCAGGAGAGGGACAACGACGCAAGGATGCTAAGGCGAGACCAGCTGGTGAGGAGAGAGCGGCTAGGAGACGTCGTTTTGACGACCCTGGTGCAGGGAGATTTTGAGGATATTCGTCGCCGCTTGGAGGCGGTCCTATAGGGTGTGCCTGAGGGCACGTGGTCACGAATCCAGGACGATGGCATCCTAGAGTAGTGTGTGGGGGTTCCATTGATGTGGCGGACCGTGGTTCGACGAGCAATAGTAGTAGGTGCTGCGATGACTGGGCGATTACCTCTAGGTCCGGAGGGACCGATAGCAGGTGGGGCACCACCTCCTGAGGGAGGGCCAGGTGGTGGTGCTCTAGAGGCACCATGAGTGTTCCTGTGTGTATTTTTGTATATTATATATAGGCTGGTGATCCCATTTTGGTGTGGTGACACCAGTTTTGTACCAAGGTGGTTCACTGGCCTGCGGATTTTGTATACGATGTATTCTATGTGTATGTAAACATTTTGATGGCACTTTTGACCGACATTTATATATATATGGATAGACATTTTGGGGTCTTTTTGATGTTCACATGTGTGTGAGAATTGTTTAATGTTGTGTATTATGTCTAATCTATATGCTGTGACAGACTTTTGATGGTTTATGTGTGTGTAAAGGTGTCTTGATGTGATATATGCCAATCTAGTACAATGTTAGCCAGGTTATCTGTAATTTGATTAAATTGTCTTGGAATATGTGTAAATGTAATGAAATCAAAATGTCGAGATAAAAGTCTAACTTGCAGGTATTTGCGAAAGAGGCAAGGATCGCAGACACGATACACATTGTTGAGCTGGAGGATGACCAGTTGAGAGTCAAGTAAGACACTAAGGTGACGAATACGATGATGGATGGCATCAATGAGGAGACCAATGATGGCAGTGTACTCAGCTTGGTTGTTGGTTGTTGAACCCAAACATATGCCGTTGGAGTGGAGCAGTTCATGTGAGGGGGAATAGAGGGCCCAAGCAGCCGAAGTGAGATTCTGTGTCCAAGGGCTGGTGCCGTCGACGTAACCGATGTGGTAGGCCGATGGAGGAGGCATCTGTCAATAATACAAATGATAGTTTAGGCATGAGGTATGGAAAAAAAGATTAAAAACACTATAAAATAAAATAACCTAATGTAGAATGTCTACGCTCAGGCATAAAATTTCTTTAAGTATAACCCGTTGACGGTTTCTTTGGGAGAGAAGCCCTTGGGGGAAGCCAGGATGTATGTGTCTTTGGTGAGGCAATGTTGGATAATGTAAGGGCCATGCCACAGTGACTCGAATTTGCCATGACCGAGGGTATCGTGAGCGATATCATAAGCAAGGACGAGGTCGCCTTCGTGAAATGAGCGGAGGTTGACATGGCGATCAAAGGTGGCTTTTGACCATTTTTTGGCTGCCTCATTGTTTTGTAATGAAGATCAACGATCTTCGTCCAGGGACTCTAAGTTCAGCAAACGCTGCTCCATTGGAGCAGTGTCGGGTAATAGCTCAATTGCAGTGCGTAAGGTGGGGATTTCGCACTTGATGGGAAGAGTGGCCTCGACCCCGTGGACTAGATGAAATGGTGTGAAACCGGTGGCCATTTTCACTGTCGTACGGTAAGCCCATAGCACGGAAAATAACATATGATGCCAATTGGTCTTGTGTTTATTAACCGTGCACTATAACATGGTCTTGAGGACCTTGTTAACTGCTTTGACCTGTCCGTTGGATTGAGGGTAATATGGTGAGGCAAACTCATGGGAGAATCCTAACCGGGATGAGAGTTCGACAAAAATCTCATTCTCGAAATGTTTCCCGTGTTCAAAGACTAGTTGTAGTGGTACTCCAAAGTGGGATATGACGTGATTAAAGAAAAAACGTGTTGTGGTGTCAGTGGTGTTGTTGAAGGTAGTCATGGCTTCATCCCACTTTATGAAGTAATCGACTGCGACGACGATGTATTTGTGTCCATTGCTGGATGGAGGGTTGCAAGTCATGAAGTTGATGCCCCATTTACAAAAGGGGCCTGCAGTAATGACTGGGTGTAGAAGAGCAGGTGGTGGTCGTGCTTTGTTGGCATAAAGATGACATTTATCTCATCGTTTCACGGCATGAATGCAATTGTGAAACAATGTAGGCCAAAAGTAACCTACGCGGATGATTTTTTGAGCGGTGGACATCCCTGAGAGATGGCCCCTGCACGCGTCGCTATGGTAGTCATTCAAGACTCTATCGACCTCGTCAATAGTCAAGCATCGACGGAGTATGGTGTCGACCCCTCACTGATATAAGATATCTCTGATGAGGAGATAGCAGGGGGTCTGATGGCGGATACGGGGACGATCATCTCGTGAGAGGTGGTTACCAAACTTTTGGGCTCGGAGGTAGACGAGGAGGTCGATGTACCAAGGATCATCCGAAGTGATGTAAAAGAGATGTTCATCGGGGAAGTCGGTATTGACAAGGGCACTGGTAGTATCGGAGGGGAAGGCTGTGATGAGGTCAACGAGGACGAGAGCTTTCTTGCTCTTGGGTGTTGAAAATTCGAGATCATACTCCTGAAGGATAACGATCCATCGGGCAAATTTGCCATTAATTTGCCGACGATTGAGTAAGTATTGCATGGGGTTGGAATCCGCTATGACTTTGGTCATGCGAAGAAGAATGTAATGGCGCAGTTTCTGGACTGCGAGAAAGACGACAATGGCTAGTTTCTCTTCGTGATTATACTTCAAAGGGGGCCCTGAGAGGTTTTTCCTAATGTAGTAAATGACATGCTCACGATCATCATCTCCTATTTGAACGAGAACTCCTGCTACTGAGACAGTTGACGTTGATATGTAGAGGATATAGTCGTGATTATAGTTGGGTGAACTGATTAAAGGGGCGTTGGAGAGTGCCAGTTTAAGATCGTCGAATGCTTTTTGGGCATGTTCATCTCAGTGGAATGGGATGTCATGGCGTAGTAAGCGAAGGAAATCGTGTGCTCGAGTAGCATAGTCTAGGACAAATCAAATTAAAAAGTTAGATTTTCCTTGTAGGCTCTGGAGTTGGCGTAAATTCCGTGGGGGTGGAATTTCTATGATGGCCTGGACTTTGAGGGGATCCACGGTAATACCACTTTGGGAAACGATGAATCCGAGGAGGCACCTGACAGTGATGTAGAATACGCACTTGAGGGGGTTCAAGCGGATGTTGTACTAACGACACCTGTGGAAGATGATTCGTAAATCATCAAGATGTTGAGTGTGTTTTTTGGATCAAGCTCTGAGGTCATCCAAGTATGCGAGGATGATATGAGCCAGATCATGAAAAATGTATGTCATGGCCCGCTGGAAAGTTGCACCAGTGTTTTTTAGGCCAAAAGGCATGACATGATATGCAAAAGTACCCAAAGGGGTGTTGAATGTGGTTTTGTATTGATCGACTGGGTGGATTTGGATTTGGTTATAGCCAGAGAAACTGTCCATGAAGGATAATGCCTCGTGGCCTATGCAGTCATCGATAGTTTGATTGATGAAAGGCATTGGAAAGTTGTCTTTGGGACATGTGTGATTGAGATCGCGAAAGTCCGTGCATACACGGATAGTGCCCTGTTTTTTGTTAACGGGTATAGGGTTGGAAACCCATGAGGTATAGGCAATGGGGTAGATGAACCCAACAATGCGTAATTTGTCAATCTCGGCTTTGATAGCTGCTGCTTTGGATGGGTGTAGCGGTCGTTGTTTTTGGCAAACCGGTGTGATATCAGGCCAGGTGTCTATGTAATGTTCGACAATAGAGGGATCAAGGCCAGGCATCTCGGTGTATGACCAGGCAAAAATATCCAGGTATTCTTGGAAGAGGGCTTTATAGGCGGTGATTTCTTGAGGAGTGCATGCGGCGCCAATGGTGATTTCCTCGACGACTCCATCTTTGATGGAAATATCGATTTTGATGGTGGGGGAAATGTTGGCCATATTGCCTTCTTCAAAAGCATCAGGGGAAGGGATGGGATTGTTGAACCAGTAGATATGCCCTGATGGGATAAAATCCTTGGTTTTGACTGCATATATGGGGTGTTGGTTAGGAGGCGTGAAGGCTTTCTGTGAAAGGAAGAGCACTTTGTGGTGTAGCGCATCCCATGGGTAGTCGAGGGTGGTTAATTCCTCGAGTATGTCCTCATCACAGTAGAATTGTTGGGAATACAAGGGATTGAAAAGAGTGATATCGATGACTGTCATCGTGTGGTTGTCCTCTGGTGATGAAGAAGTAGGGGGAATGATGCAATGAGATTGCGATGGTTCGCTCAACATAAACCAAATATCTAGATATTGAGGATTATTAGTGGTAGTTGGGCATAAAATTTCCGTGGGGAAATGAATAGGAGAATTGGGGGGATTTGGGAGTAAATCCTCCTATAAGTCATCCAAGAACCACGGAGGAATAGGGACTGCTTCTGGTTCAGGAGAAATAATATGAAGAATCTCTAGTGACGGGGTAAGGTTAATCATTGATTCTATAGGGGGTGCAGCGGTTTGAATCAGGGTCACTTGGCGTTGCCTGTATTCAATGATCATAGGACATTAATATGTAAAATGATCTAAGGATTCGCATAGAGAGCAAGGGCATCTCATACGTTCATTGACTGAAGTTGTGACATAATGGATGTCAGTGATGTTCGGTGGGGATGATGTAGCTAGACTGGGTTCGTGCTGGAAGCTTTGGCATACTGCTACTAATGTCTGTCGAAATTGAGGTAGCGCTGGGCAATGGTGTGTATAATGGCCATATTCTGAACATATGGCGCAAGCGAATTTGGTTTGCAGTCCTTTGCTACTTATGTTAGGGGAGGTAGCGGCAGTACTTGATAAAGTGATGAACGATGATGGTGTTTGATTGAGTTGAATTAGGTTACGTAACTCGGGTAGAGATGGGCATTTGTTGGTTGGGTGTCCATATTTCTCACATAGCACATAAGGAGGTTGGATGCATGGGGGAAGTGGAGCAGTGGGATCCTTCTTCTTTTGCTTGCCCCCAGCTGTGGCAGGGAGGTTAGTGAGTGGGGGTGTAGGGGGTATGGTGGGAGTGAGTATGGGAATTTGCATTGGGATTCCTTCTATTTGGGGGGGAAGGGATGGTTGAGGAACCATCTCTGGTGGATGTAGATACCAAACTGGGATTTCCAACACCATATTAGGGAGGGTAAGCATTACGGTTACTTGGAAATCTTGTACGCTTGGTGGAGGGTAAAAGAAGGGGATTTGAGTAATGGCTTGGGGAACTGTCTCCCAAACTGGGATATGGCCTTGGGGGGAGGTGAAATTGTGAACTATTGGAGTCGACGAGTTCGCAGGAGGCTCGTGAGGGAGGGGCTATGCGACTAGTGGGACGCCAGATATGAGGGAAGCCTCCCTGGGAGGAAGGGTATCCTCGATGTCATTTCCTTTGGACGATACGACACATACCTGATTGGAAGGATGAAGGAGCGATGGTGCACCATGGTAAGTTCCTAACAAGGATGGGTCTTTGAACATTCTGAGCCCCATTTCGATGAGTGGGTACGCCTCAGGATTAGTATGGACGAAAGGGATAATGTTATTGATGTTGGCAGAAGGGTTAGGCTCGTAATGTGAAACTTGGTCAATGATAATGATCTTCCCGTTATGGGGGAACATCATGGTTCGAAAGATGGAAGAGGCAACTGCCTTCATAGCGTACATGTAGCTACGACCGAACAAGATATTGTAATCGAGTGGGGCATCGATAACTTCAATGTCAATGAGAATGGTCTTGCCCCTGAGTTCTACAGAGGCATAATGGCAGATGGTGTGAGTTCGGGGGAACCAAGTTTCTGCCATACATATTTGGACATGATGCATGTGGATGCGCCTTCATCGATGATGCACCAATGAACTGTAATGTTTCAAATTTTAACGGGGATTTGAAAAGCGATGAGAGTGGGGAGGCGAGGTTCTCCGCTGTCGAGATCAAATGTGATGAGTTGAGTATCTGCAGGGTCGATTGCTCCCAAGGCAGAAAGTAATGATTTCCGCTAAGTGGGACAAGTTTGAAGTACTTCTAAGACTGAAATTGCGGCTGGGGACTGTGCTAAGTCATCAACCAAACTGTAATTATGAGCTGCCCTAGCCTGCGGGTTGTGGACATTCCTGCGCAATGGGATGCGAAGAGGTGTTTCTGTGTTAGGGCGAGGAATCATCAACAGGGGTCCCGTTGGTGCTGGGATTGTTTATGGGGGAATGGGAGGAGACTCAGTAGGTGCACGGTATTGACGACTGCATGTCTGTAGAACAACTTCTTCCTCACTAGTGAGAAGGATAGTACGATCTGCAGGATTGTTTGGGTTGAGATATTGTCCCAACTGTGGTGGGGTAGGATGCCTTTTCTGTTGGGTGTTCATCACACCCTGGTGCGAGATGGGGTTCTGCAGCACGACTGGGGGAGGTTGTTGTACGTATTATTGTGGGGCCTGCTAAGGGGCAGGCAGTGCTGGAGGATGTGATCCATTTACTGAGTCTTTCATCCATTTAAAATCAACGATTTGGGGGCAATGATGAGTATAATGACCGAACTCACCGCAAAGGGCACAAGGGAAGTTGGTTCGAAGGTTATTGTTACTTTTCCCTTGACGCCTGTTGTTGTTGCCCCCTTGGGGGTTCTGATTCCCTTGATTCTGGTTACCCCTAGTAGGTTGGTTCTATTGGGGGTGATTTCCGCCTTGACCTGGGTTGTTATTGTTCCGGTTTTTTCCTTTCTTTTTGGCATTATTTGACTGATGGGTTGGATTTGCCGTATTCAGCTGTTCAAAATTTTGATATTGCTGAATGGGAGAGGGTTGAACAAAATTCACCCCAACGTGAGGGTGTCCTTGTGGTGGAGCCATGGGCTGTGAAGGGTCAGGAAATGGAAAGTATGGATTCTGTTGTGGTAATGATCTGTAAGGTACATAGGAAGGTGTGGCGCTTTCGCTAGTACTTAGAGTATAAGCTGAGGGAGTACCAGAACTTGTTTGGATAGGTGGGCATGTTGTGGGTGTCGACGGCTGTCCACTGATGGGTGGAGGAAGGGTAACAGGGTATGGTTGTTGATAAGGGGGTGGGGGATAATAACGGGTTCCTCCATATGCCGATGAATATTGAGGTGTGCCATACATTGGTAGTTGTTGGGGTTGTGGATTGTGGTGTGTGGTGTTACCAATCAATCCATTTGCTGAGTGAGACATCCCGAGTTTATCTTGGCCAAATGGCATGGGTTTTGGGAGATCAGGAAGTACTGTGTACAAGTACCATGATTATGAATAGATGAGGTCGTACTGTTGAGCCTTATTGATGGCTTCTTCTTCTGATTGAGGGAAGGTGGAAGCCACATCTTTACCGAGGACATAGACAAGTGATCCGAGAAACCAATCAAGACATTGTTGTTTGGTGGTTTCTGCTTTGCACAAACTATGTCGTCGACGCCACTCGTGAATGTGATAAGCAATATGTGTGGCTAAGGTTTGTTTAAAATTAGAGAGTAGTTCAAGACCATTGTCATGGCGGATTGGTAATTGGAAGAAGGTAAAAAATGCTTTGGCCAAGGACTCGAAAGTCGCACGGGACCCCGATTTTTCGTCTACATACCATTTGGCTGATGGGCCAGTGAGTGTGCGTTGAAATAATCGTAGTCAGATGGAATCATCCATAATGTTGTTGGAAGAGCACCATAAGTGGAAAGTCATGACATGGTTGGCAGGGTCATCTCCTACCTTTCCTTCAAACTTGGGGATACCTGAAGGTAGTTTGGTAGGCATTGCAGGCCATGTGGGGTCATGCAATATAGGATCATTTGTGAGTTTGCTTAGATCTGGTATGTTGAGATAGGCCAAGTATGGCATCTGGAGTGGTGGTGGAGGGTTAGTTCCAGCCATGGTGTGAGTGGTTTGTGAACCTGACCCTTGGGGGGGACTAGGTGGGTTTGTACTTCCCCCATGAGAGGAAGTTGGCCCCCCACTTCCGTGTAAAGGAGAGCGAGTGGATGGTGGACCTTGGGAATTGGACCCAAGTAAGGTGGAACCAAGCAAAGCTGATCCTAAGACAGTGGCACTCACTGGAGTGTGAGAAGGTGGAATCGATGAGTTGGCAAGACTAGGAACTCCCCCTAGAATAGGAGGGAGGTTTAGCAAGCGTCTGGAACAACGAGGGTTCTGTGGGTCCCCTATGATGTCCGACTAGCTAAGTGGATGTGTGCGAATGATGTGAGAGTAATAAATAAACAAGATCCTTTGTTGCAATTCTTGAACTTTACACGATATATATCTAAATCAAATGTAATCAGAAGTGCATCATACATAAAGTGCTTTGAAAAAGAAGCATATATGTGGATAAGTGGATTTTGTCTGCATGGGGGAACAAAGAAAACAAATGATCGTGTCCTAAAAGACTTAACGTCCTTCCTCTCAAAATAGCACCGGACCTTCCATTGGCACTCGACAGTGGGGTCTGAAGCCACTGGAAGAGAAACTAGTGAAGGATGAAGTAATCAGTTATAATGAGGGGTGGAGGGGGCATATCCCGAAAGAACTGGCGATATTTCCCAATAGCCACACAAAATCCGATCAAGGTGCAATTGCAGCCCACAATTGCCACCTAGGTAGATGTTCTAAAATTTGGTCACTAGGTACCCCGGTCAAAGTGTGGCATTTAGATTTTTGGCCTAAGAAATGGGTCACGGGTTGGATCCCGTCCAAGAGGTGGGTGCCTCAAGGGGGGACGCACAAAACAACTGGACCTTGGCTTTCAACCCTTCATGGGTATCTCCCTGCCTTATGGTGTTAGGAACACTTGACTTGGAGAATTTAAAGTTCCCTATTTGACAACTTCTATTGTTTTGAAAATGTGAGAACCAGATAATGGGGAGTTATTTGGATAACTATCCCTGAAATCCTACCTAGACTAAAATATTTCTTTTGGCACCTCCTGTGGAGGAAAACTTAGTGAGTTTTTAGAAAAAATTTAGATGTGGTTTTTTTGAGAGATTGGGGGTGTGGGCCAATCTCGTTGGAATTAAGTGGGAGTGGATAGTTTCGTCAAGAAAAGGGTGGGGTGTTTTGGAATCCCTTTGGAGAAAAACTTACTTCAACCTCCACGTTTCAAGATAAAAACTATGTGAGTGAGAAGTGACTTTTCTGTGTGAATGAGTGAAAGTGTGCCAATGTTTTAATGAATTAGGTGTCACCTTGCTGCATGTGGACTTCGCTTGGTCCTTAGAAGTCTTTTATTACCTAATTAACTAAATGTCATTGGTACAACCTTACAGAATTCAAAAAGTCCCTAGGAAGCTAGCATGTGGACATGTGGGTCCGTTACTATTCCTTTAACTCCCTATTGTGATTTAATCTAAGAAAGGTTTGAAACTATCCTAGATTGTGATCATGTGGGCATGTATGGGCCCGTTACAAAAGCCTTAAACTTCCCTAGTGATTTAATCTAAGAAAGTAAATTTCAACACTATCCTATCTTTGTAGCATGTGGGCATGTATGGACCCGTTACAATCTTGAAATGTGTTTGAAAAATAAACTAAGAGGAGTCTCGAGGGGCTTGTTGTCCTCTCCTAAAGGTTTTAGTCTTTTTAAGGGAGATGAAATTGTCCTACAACCTTTTTATGATTCTCAAGATTGCTTTGAAGCGCGAGAGAAGAGCATACTAAGTGATTGTTATTCGATTTCTGGTCCCAATGCAAGTTCTATGTGATTATAAATGATTCCAACTTATACTCTTAATCAAAGCAAGGCATCCATGTGGCAAAATGAAAGAAAAAGAGGAAATAATGATTTTAAACCCCCTAAGTGCCTATGTGTTTTGACTAATCCATTTATATGGAGAGGGAGCTAAGTGTGGTGTAGATTACAACATGCATGGAATCATTTTTAAGAAGGCTAGGGGCCTTCCACAAATCATAAAAAGTCTTACAATGTGTATTTTTCTGCACAGGTGCGCGGGCCTCAGAGTAGATAGAGGCGCACTGAGTGCCAATGCGTGAACCGAAAAAGACTTTTGGGCATAGGTGCACGAAAGGCACTAAATAACACAGTAATTTTGGCACACGTGCGCGACTGTGGGCCAATGAACCCACGCACACCTGTCACACAGCCGTGAAGAAAATTCCAGATGGAATTCTCTCAATTCATCTTTGATTTGGGTGTTTTGCAGGTCGGCTTGGGCCGGTTATGGTACCTGCAGATTAAATAAATCAAAAGAAGAGCTAGAATAACCCAAATGGGGTAGGAAATTGATACCTTTCCCCAGTGGAGTCGTCAAACTGTTGCACCTCTTTTGTCACCTGAATGAGCAAAATAGAGGTGCTTATAAGCTTAGTTGGGTCAGCTAAGCAAGACAACAATGAAGGAAAGGGTTAGAAACATAAACATAAAAGACTAAACTAAGAATTAAACTAAGAAAGGAAAGAACAACTAAACTATTGAGCATAAGGACATAAGAACAAGAAACAAACAAGACTCATGTCACCAATGGAAATGATTGTATTAGTGAAAAGAAAACACCGAGAAGAAAGAGGACTTTGGGTCCCTTCTTCCTCCAAGGGAGGGCTCTTGGAC
>JASDQU010104485.1:570224-592359 GCA_032191745.1 Picea mariana | reverse complement strand
CTTCCTCCAAGGGAGGGCTCTTGGACCCCCACAATTGAGCTCTTCTTACAACTTTGAAACTTGAAAGAAATGGTGAAAGAATCCCAAGCTAACCCACTCAAAAGGTGATGTGGATTGCCCAAATGGAATGGTGCTAGTATGCTCTTGATGAGATAAGAGAATTCCCCAAGAGAATAGCAGCAGCATAACCTTGCAAATGAATTCCTTGAAAATATAGTGCACCCATGGCCTTGTTTTATAGCACCACTTTGAGGTATTGTGCAACCAACTTTTAGTGTGAAAAGGGGTTGTTTAGGGCACCTTAAGGTCTTTGACCAACCACCCAGTCGGATCCAGCCGAGATTTGGATGTCAAATCAACTTCGAAGTTGAACCAGAAGTGGGTGGGAGGCCGAACAATCTCATAAATGCACCGTTCTCAGGTGTACGCGGCTTTTAGTGACCACAGTCACGCATCGTGCGCATGTGCACTTTTTCTGCATTTCTGGATGGCGCATGTGCGCGCGCGCCCTGTGTAGTCATAGCGCATCTTGATTTTATAACTGGTTGTATAGTTTTGGACCTTTTGGAAATGTTTTTTTGGTAATTTTGTTCCATGGGTGGACTCATAGCTATTTGAAGATGCTGGATTCCTGTAACCGTTTGCGGATGAAATTTCAGTGATAACATTAAGGAATGAAGAACCTATAGAAGAAGGAATAAGGGATAATCTTCCTAAGAAGAATACTCACAGAGTGCAGAGAAGAAAAGTACGAACGGGAAGAGAATTCAGGTTAGTATCCCAGTTAGATGAATTTGAGATTAAGGATGTCATGCTGGATCTGGGATCTCATGTGAACATTCTGCCTACGAAGATCTGGGAAGCCTTAGGAAAATCTAGGCTGACATATTCCCCGATTCAGTTAAGAATGACAAACCAATATTGTGTCTTCCCCATAGGAAGGCTGGAGAATGTCGAAATAGATGTTTTAGGAGTAAAGACAATGGTTGAATTTGAAGTCATAGAGATCATGGGAGATAAGGACCCTTACCCTACACTACTAGGCATCGATTGGGCCTATGAAAACTATGGAATAATCAACTTAAAAAAAGACACCATGACCTTTGATGCTGATGGAATCAAGGTAGTTCAACCTTTGGATCCATATATAGGGCCCAGATATACAGAGTAAACAGACAATAATATGGAGGGAGAAGACTTGGACCAGTTATACATTGTAACAGTAGGAACAAGAGACGATTATATAAATCCTACTGCTAATGGATCAGTAAGTTGGAGAAGCATACAATCAGTAGACGAAGATTCAGAATTGGCTTTTGACAGTTGGCAACAGGGTTCGTACGAAATATTCTCAAGGATATGCACAATTGTTTGAGAAACCAGATGGATTGGGACCGAGGTTAGAGAACACCCAGTATATGATGACACCTCATAACTCGACAATTTTCTGCTCAACATGGAAGAAACAATAGTAGAGGACCAAAGAATCTCAATACTAGATGTACCTCTCCAGGACACCCCTGCCAGATGGTGGGCCAATCATAAAGCCTTACTCAAATATTGGGACGATGTGAAGCAAGCCATCAAGTATAGGTTTCAAAATAAGGAGCATCTTAACCAGAGATGCAGACGACTTTCCAAGTTGCGAGACTATTCATCGGAGAATCTGATCCTAAAGAACATATTGAAAAATGTGTGACATAATGGCAAGTTGTGGAAATACCCTCTCGCTTCTGGGTTTAGGTATTTCCCCACTCTCTAGGACCAATCTTGAAAGCTTGGTTCAGACACAAGGAAACTAGAAGATAGACCAGCAACTGACAGACGCTGGCAGCTCATTTTTGCAAGGACTTCTCATTTACAAGTAAGTACCCTGAGCTTGAAGTAGGCCTGCACAAGATTGAAGAATTTATTTTTACAGATAATAGTAACAAGAAACCAAACATAGTAGTATGTGCCAAGCATAGCCAGGAACTTCAGACTAACCCTCGCCTACCCTCAACCGAGAAACCTATAGAATGTTATTAGATTAGCAAAAATTCAGAAAGCCCTGATGACTTAGAGGAATTAAGAAACCTACCCATCAAAGAGACAGAAGGGAACAAAGAAATCCAGAACACCACACCTAGTCAGACTAATAGTTCTTATAATCACTCATTAAAATCACACAAAGTCAATATAGGGACCACAGAGCAACCTAAGATAGCCATGGTGGGAGATTACTAGGATGAGCAAGCTAGTCAAGAGATATAGAGCCTGCTGCGAGAATACAAGGATTTGTTCCCAAAGACTTTTTCAGAGTTGAAGGGGATCAAAGGAGTTATGGGAGAAATGAAAATTGAAATGAAACCCGGATCCAATACTGTAAGACATAGACCATACCGTCTTAACCCTAGAATAAAAGAGAAGGTTAAGAAGGAGATAGATAAGATGTTGGAAGCATGACTCATTTTTGCAGTGGAAGAAGCATAATGGGTCATCCCAATAGTTATTCAAAGTAAGAAAGGCACATAGGATATTAGGGTCTGTGTAGACTATAGAAGCCCTAACCTTGCCTGTGTGTATGACCCTTTCCCCACACCTTTTACTGATGAGGTGCTAGAACAGGTTGCGGAGAAGGAGGCATACTCATTCATAGATGGATTTTCAAGGTACCACCATGATCCAGGTGGATATCAGTGGCCACCCACCTTTTCCAACTGGCTCAAAATAGTTTTCTGGCAATTTTGGTAATTTACTATTTTTAGCAGTTTTTAACTTCCAGGGCCATTTTGAGGGCCTAAATGAAGGTTTTTTTGGATCAAGCTTCTCAATGACAATTGAAACTCTTATTGAGCCCCATAAATGAATCTCCTCGACGATACCTTCCCAACGAGCTACCGTGCACCCAAAATGGAGATTGTATGCCAAAGTTACGCCCCCGAGAAGTTGACACACCAAACTACCCAAAATGTGGTCCACAAAACTATTGGCTTTTCATCTTCCGTGGTTAGGATTTTGGATTTTCTTTATGATAAAAAGGTCTTTGGAGCCGCATTGTAAAATCATCTTCTGGCGAATGCGAGTAGCGGTCACATCTATTTTCAGAGATAAGCTGCCACCATTCTAGCGAGTCTTTCACTCTATATTTTTACAGTGTCTGTACATTTCTTTCATTAATAGAAATCGTGTATTACTATATCTCTATGTTTATGGTTGCATCTATGATACATTTCTATTATATTATTGCATATCCACGATATCTATGTGCATTTATTTATTATATCTTTGCTCTCATTTCGTGCCAAAAAATAATCCGGATCACACCAAGTCAGGATCGCGGAAGAGGACAAAAAGAAGACCACATTCATAACAGAATGGGGATCTTTCGCATACAATGTGATGAAATTTGGCTTGAAGAATGCTCTTGCAGTTTTCTCCAGAATTGTAATAGCAACCTTCAGAGAGTTCATTCACAAGTTTGTAGAAGTTTATATGGATGATTGGACGATATATAGTTTTCTCAAGGAACATGTAGCACTATTACGGTTAATGTTTGACAGATGCAGAGTATTGCAGATCTCATTGAATATCAGAAAATGCATATTCTGTGTACCAGATGGGAATTTGTTAGGCCACATAGTCTGTCAAGAACGAATATTGGTAGACCCAGCCAAAGTTGCGGTTATTGTAAATATGCCACCACCTACGAGTGCAAAGAAGTTGTGCTCCACGCTGGGACACACAGGGTACTACTGCAAGTTCATCATAAGATATGCAAAGATTACTGCACCTCTGGAAAACCTACTAAAGAAGGCCGAAACGTTCCAATGGACTCCATAATGTGATAAAACATTTGAGACACTCGAGGAGAAGCTCAATATAGCCCTGATATTGATATTCCCAAACTGGGAAAATGAATTTCACGTCCATGTAAATGCTTTGGGAATTGCCTTAGGAGCTATCTTTGTGCAACCTGGAGATGGAGCCGTGGATCATCCTATCTACTTTGCGAGCCGGAAGTTGTCGCAAGCTGAGCGCAACTACATAATAACATAAAGGGGGGGCCTACCCATGATTTGTGCTTTGCATAAATTTAGACATTATTTGTTAGGTTCTCATTTCAAGTTCTTTACTGATCATTTTGCATTGAAATATCTAGTTAACAAACCCGTGTTGGAAGGGAGAATTTGTAGATGGTTGTTGTTATTTCAGGAGTTTTCGTTTGAATTTATTGTCAAGCCGGGAAGATGCAACGTAGGACTTGATCACTTGTTCAGACTCAAGTCAGGGGAAAGTGGCAGAGCAATTGATGATCAGCTCCCAGATGCAGAATTGTTCCGAGTTGAGGCCATACTAGAATACCTGGAGGACATAACAGTCTTCTTAAGTACAAGTGCTTGCCCAAAAACATATTCTGCAACCCAAAAACGCCACATGGTTGTTAGATCAATGAATTACTAGTTGATCACGGGACAATTGTATAAACTGGGACTAGATAGTATCCTCAGAAGATGTGTCCTTGATCATGAAAGCTAGGATATACTCTGGGAATGCCACAGTGGAGTTGTGGGAGGTCACGTAGGAGGAAAGGCCACCACACAGAAAGTTATGCAAGCTAGACTTTGGTGGGCAATGCTCTTCAAGGATGCAAAGGTATATGCTAGATCATGTGATGTTTGTCAAAGAGTAGGCAAGCCATCACGACGAGATGAATTACCACTTCAACCAGTTCGAGCTCTAGAAGCATTTGAGAAATGGATAGTTGATTTCATTAGACCAATCAACCAAAAGCCAAGCGTTCAAAGGTTAGGTACATCGTTACCGCAACTGACTACCTCACGCATTGGGTTGAAGCAACAACGGTTCAGGACCATTCGACCGATACTGCTGCCAGGTTCATTTTTGAGAATATTATCTCTCGGTTTGGATGTCCAAGAAGCCTAAACAATGATCAGGGAGCCCATTTCATTAGCAACACTATAGGAAATCTTACAACATAATTCTTGATTGAACATCACAAAAGCAGCCCCTACCACCCTTAGGCTAATGGAACAGTAGAAGCATTCAACAAGATCCTAGAGAAAGGCTTGACAAAAGTTTGTTGTGCGAATCAGGATGATTGGGACGATAGAGTTCTAATGGTACCGTGGGTTTATAGGACAACCACAAAGAAACTCCATAATTACACACCATTCCAGCTAGTTTATGGGAAAGAGGCAGTGGTGTCTCCAGAATTCATCACTCTAAGTTTTTACATCACACAGATCACACATATGGCAAAGGAGGAATCAGTTGCACAGAGACTTATGGAGTTACAAGTACTCGAGGAGACCATATTTCTAGTAGACTTTCATTAGTCAATTGAAAAGGCAAGACAAAAAGCTTGGCATGATAGGCATATTAAAACCAAGGTACTTACGCAAGGAGACAAGGTTCTACTTTACGATAGTCGGTACCAGAAGCATCCTGGCAAGTTGCACATGCATTGGTTGGGACCATTTATAATTGTGGATATCCGACCCTCAGGAGTGGTCAAACTCCCACAACTGGATGGTATGTTGCGTCCAAGATGGGTGAATGGCGCTAGCCTGAAACCCTATATGTCTCAAAATTGAGAGACAAGGACTGTTGCTCTAGTCTGAAGGAGCATGTATAGTAGTTAGATTTGAGTTTTCTGAGATTTTTGTAAATTCAGTCATTAAAGTCATTAAAGTCATTAAAGTCGTGACACATTGTTCATTTTTTGTTTTAGTGGTGTTTGATGCAGAACTAATGACTCAACAACGTAGGACCCGAAGCATAAAAGAAACTGTTAACGACAGTCATTAATATGACGGGGACCTTCTTTATGGTCGGAGGGAGAATGAATTTGGATATGATCTGAGTCCATATGGCCACACAAACCCAGTCTAGTTACAACCTTTATTGCCATTACGATACCTCGTCTAAGCAATGAAGCCATGATACACGAAGATGCCATCGATACTTACGTTGGGATTCCCACCCGTCAGACGAAAGGTCTGAAACCAGCCACGTCCTTACCCAACTTGCCAAAGTAAATGTCAGTGTCGTCCGATAGAATTTAACCTGTTCAACCGTCCCATCGGACAACTCAGATCCATTTGCGTCCATAAGGTCATGATGAACCGTAGTTATTGATAAACTTGCCTGTTAAGCCAAGCATAAGCGTTTGAGAATTTGCGATAGCACCCATTGTTTTCAAAAGATCTTAGTGATTTTTGAATTCTACAAAGCGAGCCAGCTTGTACAATTGTGAAACCCATAGTCACGACCCTAGTCCTTAGCTTACTGCAGAAGTCGTGATAACTCAGAATCCACAATGCTGAGAGCTACAGGAAGCCGAAGTGCCATGTCTAAATATGCAGTACCAAATGAGCCCTGCGACCCCCAAGTTGAGGTCGTGGGCGATCTCAAAGGGAAGGTGGAGCGGGTTAAGCTCCTCGACCTTGATTTAACAGATCCAGTTTTGTCCCCCCAGATGAACATAGACATCTTTTGGCAGATGGCTCCAGACGAGTTGGGAGGCATGCAATTCGTGCCAAAATCAGAATTTGTCAACTTATTTAACTCGACCATCATGAACCTTAGAGACCTACCAATATTCAACACCACTGGAGAAGTTGCACAGTGCACAAAGTTTCTGTTGAAAAGAGTGCATGACCGAAGTATCTGGTTGGATAGGTGGTATCCAATCCATGCTGAAGATATCCATCAGCTTACCGGATTGTCCTTCGAAGGAGAGGATGTGTCGAAAGAATTCTAGGGTCCTGGTAAGCATGGCAAAAAGAAAGGAGAGCTTAGCCTGTATGAAGAATTCAACACAAAGAGGGGGGGCACAGAACAATAATCGAACCCATACTACCAGAAACAGTCAGGACAGGTTGTTACATCATAGCCATCAAGGTTATGAGATCATACTACAAGGGCGAATGCACGCTAGATGCACTATCAATAGCAGACTTTTGCGTCAACGACGTTGTGTTCAACTGGTGTAGTTACCTATTGGAGGAACTACTAGTGGCATGCGAGGAAGCGCAGGAGAAGGGAAGAACCTTCACCTATAGTTATCTGTTGATGGCATTTACAATGTTCAAATGGAAGCCACCTATGGGAAGATCTCCGACTATGCCAGACAAAGGGTGCATGGTGAATATGTTCGAGCCCTGACAGTCCAGGACGAATTCTGAGAATGTAGCCTTCAACGCCGCAACATTTTCTAGGTGGTACAATGGCCTGATAGACACAACACAGAGGCTGCATATTCCGCAGGAACTTCTTAACTGCAATACGAGAAATATTGCCTTCAACATGAACTGACACCATACATTTGTATGGCCGAGGCAGGTTAGTAGGGAAGACTTCCATACAAGGATGTTGTCATTCTACCTGGACGAGGTGGCCTTCGGCAAAGAAGTAATGTCGTGGCTAGGAGTTAAACGCAACCCACACAAGTCGGGGATGCACTACATCCTATGGGTCAAGCTTCTAAAGAAGAAAGGCAAATAAGCAAGGGTAGGATCGAGCGTAAGCTCAGAGCCACAAAAGCAAGAAGCTCCGGCATAATCTAACTCCGAGGAGGAAGACGAGATGCAGCCATTGGAGTGTAATGCCGTGTTGTCAGGTGAGGATGTCAACAAGATATCGAGTGTTGTGTTAATTACCGAACCAATGATGAAGAAGCTCAAAACCAGGGTTTCACCGAATAAACCTTTGAATCCCCAACCCATTGCATCGATGGTTCCCCAGACCCACGCAAAAGTTAGAGTAGGCCCCATCATCCACATTCAGGATGACCCCGAGCCTAAAAAATTTCCATCCACAATCATCTCTGAGCACCCTCCGTCGTCACTAGAACCCCAGTCACCAACCCCCAGAGCCGATGCAACTCAACCAGCCAGAGCAAGAACTGCCGGGAACAACCAGCAGTTGCCCAAGTTGAGATCATAATGTTTTGGTCCTAACCCCGAAGGACCAGAGCAGAGCATGCAACTGACTGATCCGAACCGAGACATCCAGGACTAGCAGACTGTGCCTCCTACGCAAGAAAAAGACACCCAAGCTGTGGAGGAGACAGAAGCCCAAAGCAACCGAAAATCCCCTCACCAAGTAAGGGTGAGGGTGGCCAGGAAAGAACAATGCAGGAAGCAGATGTGCGAAATGGGTAAGAGATACCAGGGGTCCAGAAGGAAGCATTATCAACACCCAGGTAGAGCGCGATATTCGCGCAAGAACAGATGGAGTGGGTTCTCCAGAATCCTTAACAGTGCACAGAGCTAATGCAACTATGCATAGACATGACAGAGGTCCCGACTCTCTTGCCCTTAGTGCTAAGATTGATGATTGCACCAGGACCTTCAATGAAGGAGGAGGTAGATCCCTGCTCGGAGCATTTGATGACCATTGGACTTCCACTGTAGACACGAGCACCTAGAGACACATCCCCTTCATCCGCTGACCTAGTATAATGGCCAACGATGCACTTATTTGGACTAATCAGAGCATCAACTAATAAATTAGAGCAAAGGCTCCAGTAGGCCGAGAGGTTTGTTGAGGTCGCACGGGAGGAAGCGCTCTTTGCATGAGCATGCAGAACACAAGAAGCACATGAAAAAATCAAGGTTGAGCACAGATTGGAAAGAGTGCAAGAAAATCTTGCTGAAGCCTAGCCAGAGATTCAGAAGGTTGCACCAGAACTTTCTGAAGCCAATGATGCAGGCGAGCCAAAGCATCAAATTGAGCTGCTCCAAGGAGTATGGACACAACTTACCACTCGCGTTGAGCATCTGGAAGTACAGTTGTGACAGACTCAGCTAGAAGTAGAGAAACAACCTCAGAAGCTACAGGAGCAGATGTAGAAGATAGTAATGGAAGACAACAATGCCTGAGCAACACTACAGAAATTCACAGCAGAATGCACAAAGATCTTCAAGGAAGTCAGCGATTGGATGGGCATCATCGCTCAACACAACCAGGTATTGGAGGAGGTGCGCACCAAGATCCAGGTGCTAAATGAATAAGCTGCAGCCACGATGGATCCAAAGGAGCAACAACAAAAGTTCAACCAAATCCAATAGCTGGACAATGAACTGAATGCCCTCTACAAGGCACAATCCATAGCAAAGAAAGATTTGTGCGACTTTCGACCTGTTATTTAGACAGTATACATGCAGATGCATCAATTTGATGCAACAACAGATTCTGAGTGGAACTTGTTGGTCGCGTCCAAGCCAAAGGGGTGTAGTACAGAGGCGACCCAACAATTTGTTGCAGAGGCATCACTCCTTGGCAGGAAGTGGCAGGATAAGGTTGGAAACTTTCAAGGAGTGAGGGAACGAGCCTTGCAGCTAGTCCCATAATTGGGCCCTTCGTTTGAAGAGGCAAAAGAAGAGAAAGCACAAACAAAAGAGCAGAATGAAGAAGAAAAGGAGGACAAGGGAAAACAATAGGTGCTCCAAGAATTTGCGAAAGAACCAAGCACTTGACTCGAGGGTGAGTCAAGGTTTGTGGTCGGAGCCTGTTGGGCCCTTCATTTTTGGGATGAGAAATAACGAAAGTTTTGACTGAGCACGAGTTGCGCAAGCTCTAGAATAAGTTGGACAACAGAGCAAGAAAGAGCAACATAAATCAGTTGCAAAAGATAGTGCAACACCAACTAAGCAAAAATGGTTGCAACGAAACAAGAAACCGTGCGAGCCGAGATGGAAGACACAACCTAGCTTATATATAGGGATGAACATGATTGTAAAAGGGTTTATTAGTTACGAGTTCAGCTGAATTGTGATCGAGTTCAACCTGATCTTTCCCTCTCTATGAGGTTGTTGTCAGCCGAGTCAAGAAAAGGTTTGAGTCTGTAATGTAGTCTGTACATCTTTTGAGAATTAGAGTTATGTGACATGAGTCCAGAGTCAAGAGTCTATAATAGAGCACTACTGTAAGGTTCAGAGATTGTAAATGAAGGAAGATTCTGAAGATAATATAAAGAAGGACCTAAATTTTCAAAATATGCTATGTCTTCTTATGTTTTACTCATGCATTACAATCTTTCTTTATGGTTATGTGTTCCTCATGATGGGTTTGTGTTTAAATGCTTTTCGCTAACATAGGTACGTTCAATTCTTGCACACATAAGATTCGGATATGTTCGATGGCTAGATGTCTTACGCGAGGTTAGGATGAGTCTTGAAGGTTATGTGAATCCTCCTAAGTCTTTTCTTTACCCTTCCCTATCTATTTGTCTTAGCAACGCTTCGGGTGAGACCTTTCTCTTCAGAGTAGTGAAAATGTTAGCGCTCTAGACTAATCTGTACCTTTTGTTGGTAACCTGAGAAGGACCCTGGTCTGATCAAACTTGCGCCAACAGGACATGTCGACTCTGCAACGATTACCGGGCCTTAAATAAAATCACAGACATGAACCGTACCTGATTCCCTGAATCAAATATCTCCTTGACCAACTCAAGGGGGCCAAATAATTTAGTAAGACTGATCTGAAATCTTTCCACCTTCAGGTCCCAATAGAGCAAACAAATGTCTGAAAAAATTCCTTTAAGTCTAAGGAAGGTCTTTTTGAATGGTTGGTCATGCCCTTTGGTTTGATGAATGCCCCAACAACTTTTCTGAGGATGATGGACTGTTGGCACAGGGGTAGACCCAGGGTTCAACTCCAAGAACGCACCAACAAGCCCTAACTACTGGTCCTTTCGGCAACACCAGTGAAGCAAATGTAGTCTCACCCGAAGCAGTTATGAGGGGGTTGCAGGACAAAGATGTCTACAACCAAAGGGAATATCAAGTGGATCTAACCTCATAACAACACAACATTCATATATCACTTATCAACTTGATCTACTCCATGCATTTATCATATCTACCTCAACAATGAAATAGCAATATATGAATGACAAATGCAAAATACCAATCACGCACAACACAAAATATACATGGTTCACCCTCTCTCTTGGGATACGTTCACATAACTGTGCTATATTATATTTTAGTAAAGCATACAATTATTATCTTCACTCTTAGCTAGCAGATCTTCTCTCTTCTCCTTCGTTCCTCTCCCCTCCCTGCGCACCCAGCTGCAGGGTTGATCTTCGCACCCAGCTGAAGATCTTACAATCCAGAAGGCTCTCGTACTCAACACCTCTCTCTCACACAATACTACTCTCTCATCCACCTCGATACCAACAACAATAATGATAATATTATCGAACCAACCCAACCTAGGCCCTTTAGACCTCTATTTATACATTACAATCATTCACCAACATCCTTAGGCCGAAACCTAGGAGTCCAAAACCCCAGATACCAAAACCCTAGGTCAACTTGACCCGTGTTCTTAGGGCTTCGCCAACCTATCTTTCCTTCCTTCTTGCGTGGTGCTCCAAAGCATCCAACGATGGATTTTTCCGCTTGCTGAGTCATCTCCCGCGCTGACATGTCATTCTTGATCTCCTTTTACAACGACTTTCTTTCTTGGGCTTCACTCCATCTTTTCTGCTCTTTTGCTCACTTCGACCCAGTATCAGTCACTATGCCTTCCGTGAAGTTCACTTTCTCCCTTTTCTTCCTTGATCTTTGCTTCCTTCCATAACCAAGGGCCAACAGGCCCCCAACACTCACCTGTGACTCGTCCCAAGGCACTTTGATCTGACCCTTCTGTTGTACTCTGACTTCAGACTGCGAAGTGCAGCTTTTTCTTTCTTCTTTATGCTTTCTCTTCTTCCCTATGCAAACTGTCTTTTCTGTGTCTGGTACCCAGTTTCAACTGCACCTAGTGCCTAGACCCTTTTCTTCTAGCTTTTACTAAGAGTTGCAGGGCAACTGGTTGTTATAGTACAACTTCAACCAACTCCCATTCACTAATCCTTCCTTCCATTCTCCCTTTAACGTATTCAGTTGCGCAACTCCTCCTTCTGTGACATAGGCGATCTCATATGGTCCGAGCCAATGCGTTCCAAATTTTCTAGGATGTTTCATGGACTTGCTATCATAGACTAGTACTAGGTCTCCTTGTCTAAATGCCTTCTGCTTGATGTGCCTGTCATGATAGGCATTTTCTCTTTCCTTCTGAACCTGCTGATGGAATCCTGCAATAAATCTATCTTCCTCAAGTTCGACTAACTATGCGAGACTCTCTTGAACAGCTCCAGTGTCATCCATATCTGTAAAGGCAACAATTCTTAGGCTTGGTACCAAATATTCCATTGGAAAAACAACTTCAAGACCATGTACCAACTTAAAAGGGGTCTGCCTTGTTAGCTTCTCGCAGGTGGTTCTATAGGCCCATAACACTGCTGGTACTCTTAAATCCCAATCATCTCGGTTCACACAACAAATCTTGGTTAGTGCTGTTTCCAAAATCTTGTTGAATGCTTCAACTGTCCCATTTGCTTGTGGATGGTACAATGTGCTCTTCTGATGGTGGACTACAAATTCTTCAGTCAGGGCTTCGACTGTCTTATTGATGAAATGTGTACCTTGATCAATCATAAGGGTCTTTGGGCATCCAAACCTGGTTATGATATCTTCAAATATGAAGTGCGCAACTGTAATTGCACTACAATCCTTAACTGCTCTAGCTTCGGCCCATGTGGTCAAGTACTTTGTTGTTGTAATTATGTACCTTGCTCCTGTGCGCTTTCCTGGTGGATTTATAGGTCTAACGAAGTCAATGGCCCATTTCTCGAATGCTTGTAGGATAAGTTGTGGAGCTAATGGCATTTCATCTCTTCTGGATGGTTTCCCAACTCTTTGGCATACATCGAAGGCTCTGGAATAGTCTTTAGCATCTCTGTGTAAGGTAGGCCACCAAAGGCTAGCTCTAAGAACCTTCTGCACAGTTGCTTTACCTGCATAATGTCCCCCTGCGATGCCTTCATGAGCTTGTGCAAGGATCAGTGGGCGTTCTGCCTCCATAACACATCTTCACAATATCTCGTCTGGTCCCATCTTGTATAGATGTCCAGCTATAAATGAGAAATACGCAACGCGCACTACTAGTTGTTTCTTTTGTGGAATTGTATACTCACTAGGTGCCATTCCAGTTGATAGGAACTGCACTATTTCTGCAAAGTGGTCATCAATATTTCTAATGGTTAGCAGCTGTGCATTCAATAGTGCATCCTCTAAACTGGTTAGTTCTTCACCATGTTCCAACCTTGACAAGTAGTCAAGACCTTTGTTCATTCTCCCTGGCTTTACTATGATCTCAAAATCATATTCTTGAAATAGCAGAAGCCATCTGCATATTCATCCCCCCAACATTGGCTTGTTGACTAGGTACTTCAGTGCGGAGTGATCAATAAACATTTTAAAGTGTCCTCTTAACAAATAGTGGTGAAATTTTTGCAGTGCATACACCATGGCTAATCCCTCTCTTTCAATAGTGGTATAATTAATCTCAGCTGTAGATAGCTTCCTGCTAGCAAAGGCTAACGAGTGGTCAATGTCTCCTTCTCATGGATGTGCTAATACAACTCCTAATGCAATGGATGATGCATCGACATGTACATGAAATTCCTTGGTCCAATCTGGAAAAACCAAAATGGGCACAGTAACCATTTTCTCTTTCAGTGTGTCGAAGCTCTGCTGACATTCTACTATCCAATTAAACTGACAGTCCATCTTCAAAAGATTCTCCATAGGTATTGTAATTTGAGCATATCCTTTGATGAAATTCCTGTAATAGTCAGTATGTCCTAGCACGGTGTGCAACTGTTTAACTGTTGTAGGAGGGGGTAGATCAACTATAATAGCGATCTTGGATGGATCTACCAGCAATCCTTGCTTACATACAATGTGTCCTAACAATACTCCAAATGGCGAGAAGAAGGTGCACTTCTTCATATCGGAACTATTTGTTGGCACAGGGGCAGACGTAGGGTTCAGCTCCAAGAATGCACCAACAAGCCCTAACTACTGGCCCTTTCGGCAACACCTGCGAAGCAGATGCAGTCTCACCCGAAGCAGTTAGGAGGGGGTTGCAGGACAGAGATGTCTACAACCAAAGGGAATATCAAGTGGATCTAACCTTAGAACAACACAACATTCATATATCACTTATCAGCTGGATCTACTCCATGCATCTTTCAGATCTACCTTAGCAATGCAATAACAATATATGAATGACAAATGAAAAATACCAATCACACACAACACAAAATATACGTGGTTCACCCTCTCTCTAGGGCTCGTCCACAGAAATGTGCTATATTATATTTTAGTAAAGCATACAGTTCTTATATGCACTCTTAGCTAGCAGATCTTCTCTCTTCTCCTTCATTCCTCTCCCCTCCCTGTACACCCAGCTGCAGATCTTACAATCCAGAAAGCTCTCGTACTCAACACCTCTCTCTCACACAATACTACTCTCTCAACCACCTTGATACCAACAACAATAATGATAATATTATCGTACCAACCCAACCTAGGCCCTTTAGACCTCTATTTATACATTACAATCATTCACCGACATCCTTAGGTCGAAACCCAGGTGTCCAAAACCCTAGGTGTCTAAAACCCTAGGTCAACTTGACCCATGTTTTCAGGGCTTCACCAACCTGTCTTTCCTTCCTTCTCGCATGGTGTTCCAATGCATCCAACGATGGCTTTTTCCGCTTGTTGAGTCGTCCATGGTCCTTCTTCCTTGCTGACTTGTCATTCTCGATCTCCTTTTCCAAAGACTTCCTTCCTCGGGCTTCGCTCCATCTTTTCTGCTCTTTTGCTCACTTCAACCCAGTATCAATCACTGTGCCTTCCGCGAAATTCGCTTTCTCCCTTTTCTTCCTTGATCTTCGCTTCCTTCCATAACCAAGAGCCAACATGGATGATATCTTGTAGCGTATCACCAATTCTTTTGTGGTGGTGTATTTGGATGACATTCACATCTACATCAAGAATTGGGTGAAACACTTGCAGCATATTCAACAGGTTTTGCACACTTTGTGGCAACACAAGCTATATGGAAATTTGGAAAAATGCTCCTTCAGCATGGGAAGGGTCCGGTACCTAGGCTACATTGTTGATTAGCACGGGGTGCATGTGGATCCAACCAAGATGGAGGTCATTCATGTTTGGCTATCCCCAACCACACTCACTGAGCTTCAGAGATTTTTAGGCCTTGCCAATTGCTATCACAGGTTCGTGTTGGGATTCTCCCATATTGCATGGGCCCTCATCCATGTAACCAAGGGTGATGGTAAGACAAATTTCATGTGGGGCATGTCCCAACAACAAGCGTTCGATGATTTGAAGCAGTGCTTGTGCTCAACCCAAGTGCTCTCATTACTCAACCCGCAATAACCCTTTGAGATCGAGACAAATGCTTCAGAGTATGTTGTGGTCACAGTTCTCTCTCAGCATGGACACACCATGGCCTATCATAGTGAGACACTATCATATGTCGTCCATAAGTACCCTACTTATGTCAAAGAAATGTACTGCATTGTGAAATCTTGTCGCTAGTGGAGGCATTACATTCTCGGGAAGGAGACAATCATCCACATCGATCATAAGTCACCGCAGTTCATGTAGACACAGGGTAAATTACAGAATGACCGTCATCAGAAGTGGTCCACATACTTGCAACAATTACATCTCAACATCAAGTATAAGATAGGAAGCACTAACCGCATCATCGATTGCCTCAACCACCTTCCAGTTGCATCACTCACCATGACGCTAAAATCCTGCGGCCATGAGACCTCTGGATGGCCTCAACTCTATGAGAGAGATCTTGTCTTCGCCGCCACCTACCAGATGTCAGGCGCAAACACAACTGTCATTGATTTCCATCTTTGGGATGGGTTGTTGTGCCATTTGGGCCATCTCTGCGTTCCATCAAGCGAGCGAGCGAAGCTAATTTGGGAATCCCACTACAGTTGGGTGGCAGGACACTTTAGTGTAGAAAAGACAATGGCTGTGCTGCAACAACATTTCTATTTTCTCGAAACTTCGACATGATGTCAGCAAGTATATCAAGTCTTATATTGCTTGTGCCATTGCCAAACCGACCATTAAGAAACAAGGCATGTACACCCCTTTGCCTACTTCAGAAAGGCCCTGGGAATCCATCTCAATGGACTACATGTCGGGCCTTCCATCAATCAAGCGGGGAAATGACTGTGTTTTTGTGGTGGTTGATCGTTTTTTCTAAAATGGCGATTATGGCCACCTACAAGAAGAGCATCACAGGAGAGGTGACTGCGAAGCTCCTCTTCGAACAAGTATGGGTACATTTTGGGATACCACAAACCATTGTGTCATATAAGGACAATCAGTTCCTCAACACATTCTGGTTGAGCCTCTGGTCATTGTTGGACACCAAGCTCACCAAATCCATTGCCTTACACCCTTATATGGATGACCAAACCGAGGTCGTCAACTGGATGATCGTGCATATCTTGTGCATTTACAATTCCAAGCATCCCTGCACATGGGATGAGGGTCTTCCCTATGTTCAATATAGCTTCAACAGATCCATACTTAGCTCAACCCACCACAACCCCTTTTAGGTGGGGTTAGGATTTCAACCATTGGGTCCCATGGATGTTGCACTACTCCTTGCGACCACCTAGGCAGACTCGTCCCATGCTCAAACTGAAGATGATAAAGCTACTCGGTTCATTGAGTAGATCCATCACATCTACCAACAGTTTCAGGATACTTTGCAGAAGTTCAATGCCAAGTATAAACAGTGCCATGATCAATACCAGGTGCCACACAGGTTTCAGGTGGGAGATAAAGTTTGGTTGCACTTGCAGAAATAATGCCTTACAATACCCAATCGAAAGATTTGTCCACTACGCTATGGAACTTATACCATCACCAAGGTTGTGTGTGACAATGATTTTGAGCTCAACATTCCCCCCTTCCTTGGCTTGCACCCAATGTTTAATATGGACCTCCTTCAGCCATACTTTTAACCATTATTGGACACCTCAGAGGTAGCAAAATAATTGACACCGACATATCTCAACCCTCATTGCATGGAACAAGCATCCACTGATAAAATTGTGGAGACACAGGTCAAGGGAACTCACTAACATAAGTTTCACTTTTATCATGTTGTCAAAGGAGGGAAACTCCTACACCGAGGCAAGCGGCTCACTCGGGGCCAAATTCAGTAGAAATTTCCTCATCTGATGGGGGAACTCAACGCAATAGAGACCATTGCTTCCTAAGGGGGGAGGATTGATTCAGGTGGATATTGGTGGCCACCCATCTCTTCCAACTGGCTCACACACATATGTCATCTTGGAAGTTTTAGTTTTTATCTTGGCAGTTTTTTTTTTCTAGCTTTTGAGGTCCTAAACTTTCGGGGATATTTTGAGGCCCTAAACAACGTATTTTGGGCTTGCCACAATCACAGTAATGAAAAATTCAAAGTGTGACAACATGATGTGTAGTCCTCTAATAGACCTTTCCAACAGGTTATCGTGCGTCTAAAATGAAGATCGCATGCAAAAGTTACGACCATGAGAAGTTGATGTACCAACTTACCCCAACGAGGCCCACATGACTTTTGGCGCATCATCTCCTAGGGTTAGGTTTTTGGATGTCCAGGGTTTTGGTATTCATGTTTGATGTAAAAATTCATTTTGAGCCTCATTGTACTCATCTTCTTGCAAATGAGCGCAACCATCACATCTCTTCTCAGAGATAAGCCCTCACCATTCTAGCAAGTTTGTTTCAGTCTGCATTTTACAGTTTCAACATATTTCTTATTGAATAGGAGCCAAGTTTTATTGTACCTATGTTATTGTTCATTGTATCTTTGAGTAAATAATATAGATCTATATTCATTTTGTTCTACTCATAAAATCCGAATCAATTGCACCAAAGGGTGGTCAAATGTTGTTGCTAGAATCCAAAGTCTGAAACGATCCGTCGAAGCCACAATGTTTCTCGACTTGCATTAATTGTTGCTCGATACTCTACTTTTGTTGAAGAAATAACAAAAGCCTATTGTTTATTATAGGCCCAAGTGATAGGTCGTGAACCTAGGATTAAAACATAACCTACAATAGACTTTTGATCATCGGGGTTGTTGACCCAATCTGAATCAGTGAAACCAACCAATAAAGGAGTCCCCCTTGAGTTTTAATGTATCTTGAACTAAACTATTTTGTAAGCATAAGCCATTAAAATTAACGCTCAATAATTGAAATGGATTAGAAACGATTTTGATTTTCAGGGTACACAAACAAGTGTAGGATTTAGAGCCTTGGAATAGGATTTTGTGAGTAAATTTCTCCAAGGCTACAAAATTCAATGTATTTGTATGACCAAGGAGTCTTAAGACCCATTGTATAATTGGTGTCCTCTGGAGGCTCCACTCACACCGAAGTTAAGCATGACGTTGCATGAATTTGGTTTCAGAGATAGCCCTCTAATACCTTCCTAGCACCAGAGATATTTTTGTGGTTCTATTCGTATATGGAGGTTTGGCCAGTACCTTTACCTCCATGAAGGATAGTGCTTTCGAGACTTCAGGATTTTCTACCCTGCCCATATGGTGGAACTAATCTGTGACTGCTCACACGAGCATTGGTTGTACCGTGGTGACCTTAGTTTCCTAACCTAGGTATCCACAAAGGTTGCTTGTAGGGTTTATTCTGCAGGCACCTTGAGTTAGATAGGGATTAGACATCACACAGACTTTATGGAGGATTTTCTCTCCAGAGAGATTTGACCAACTACACTGTGAATCCCATGAGGGTCCTTATAAATGATTTTGTTACCTCCACTCTATTGTTTTAGATTCTCATCCCCTCCTAGGAGAGGCATTCCTTCTTTAGTTTGGGAGGTCCCTTTCAACCATCCTCACTTTTTTGCTTGAATTTTGCTTCTAGTTTTATTTAGGAGTGTGCTCTTTGTATATTAGTTGGCCTTAGGATTTATATTTGTGTCATGAGTTTTGAGACATCATGGAGTGAGACCAACCTCTTCACCGATCTCATCGTCTCTTGAATCAATTACCACAGTTTGGTATGATACTAAATATGCCTCTTAAAAGGCATAAAATTAATAAACATGGTATGGAAATCTCCACCGCTAAGGCTCACGATCTTTTCATCCTGAGTATTGATTCAACTCCAACCTCCACTAACGTTGGTGGAACCCCTGTGACTCCCTTAGTTAGCACTACCCATTCCATGATCTTAGTTCAGTCCATGGGGATGAATCCTTTTATATTTTCGAATGGTATGACTTTGTCATCATCAGTATCTTCTCCCCCTGGAACCTTTTTCATGGGGATGCCTTGTTATAGTACTTATTCGATGCCTATAATTCTTTCTCTTTTGTTATACCAAATATGACTTCACACATGTCATCCTCCTTTCCGACACCTGATTTCGATGCTAATTTTGGGTCGGGGGCATGTCGCCTCCTTATAATGCTTTCCCGTGTAGTGGGGGGCATATCCCTTAGTTATTTCCTATGATGGGTGGTTGGAATCCTCCTTCCTTTGGACCCAATCCTGGTTATAAATTTCAAGGATGGAATGGACAAATGGGCAGTGTTTCTACTTCAGATATCATGTTTATCTATCCATCGTCCACAATGCCTTTTCTCGTGAATAATTCTCTTATGGAAAATCCTCATCTAACTCTGATATTACATCGAGGTGGGATGAGTTTTCTAACATGGGAAACCTCCCGCACATAGTTCCTTTATTAGGGGAAAATGTATATCCTCACATGGGTAATCTATATCATATCACTTTCTCCTCGCAAGCATTCTGATGTGGGATGATACCTTCACGACCTTTCACATCACCAACCTCTACTAGTCACGTTGGAGATAGGTCAACAACCTATGCAATTCATGTTGAGGACCAACAATCATCTGCTACGAGTCATGCTGAAGAAAGTAACCAACCACTATAAGTCATGTTAGGGGCATAACTATAGTCATTTCTAGTCACACTGGACAAACATCACCAACCTCTGCAAGTCATGTTGGAGATCAACTACTAGCTTCTATAAGTCATGCTGGGAGCATGTCATCGACCACTGCAAGTCATGCCGGGGGAATTGATACAATTGAGAAGCCTATATGTATAATAAGTAAGCCCAAGTTCCTTTGTATACTTTGCAAAGAAGATCATCTAATTCGTTTGTGCCCTGCTATTTCATTGGTACAATAAGCGAGGTCCTTTTCTGATGGCCCTTCTAGTTATGATTCGTCTTCGGTTTCCCAACAATCTAATCCATATTTGGTGGATGAGGTGGTTGTGTCGATGCAATATTCGACTGACACCACTCTTGTTTTAGGGGGTGATTCCTCTCTTGACCATGTTGTCTCGCGTCCTATTCAACTAGCGGTTGAGAAACTGGTCGTGTCAATGCAATCTTCGATCGATCCCTCTCTTCTCTTGGAGAGTGACAAGTCTAAGGAAGTGACATCATCAATGCAATATTCGACCAATCCCACTCTTCTTTTGGGAAGTGATGCGTCTTTCGACCATGTCCTTATCATTTCCAGTTATGCACCTTTTGAACAAGGGGGCATTCCACTCTCTCTGAGTACACTCCCTCCAAATCCTAGGATGGTTTCCTTTGATTGGAATAATCCTATAGATCCTTGCCTTGATTCTTCTACACCCTTCCAGATAATGGCTGGAGTTAATAAAATAGGCATTCATCAATCTATTGTGGATGAAGGATCCTCTGCAAGATTTTTATCCTCCTCGTCTTGGAAAATTTTGGGTTTTCCAAAGCTTGTGTTAGTTATTAGTGAGTTGTTGGCTTTCGATAGAAGACCTACAGAGAAGCCCTGGCCTCCCCCTATGGGCCCCAATAATCTGGAATTTCCTCTTGAGTATGATATTGTTGTTTGTGAGACCTTGAGCCTTGGTATTTGTGAGCTATCGAGCATTGGTTTCATGGATGTTGAGTTTCCTTTAGATGAGGCTATCCTGGAAGCTATGATTTTGGATTTTTGACCTCTTCCTGAACTGGAAACTTTACAAGATGATTACCAAAAAAATCCTTTTTCTTGGGCCTAGCAATGGACCGTACTTGGAGAACTACTATTCATAAGCCGCAAGGCTGTGCAATCCTATGTACATATTATACTTTTAGGTTTTCTTGTTTTCAAGTTTCGTATACCTTAACAGATGTTTTATCAGAGGTTTCTATACTAGACTTATTAAATTTTGGGTTAGTGTTTTTAGTCTTATATACAAAAATTTGGAGACATTTTATTTGATACGTTTCTTTATGTCAATCTGTTCTAACAGGTCATTGTTATCACTGAAAAATTGCGCAACATTGCAGACAAATGGTTAAGGAAACACATCAATGGCATCAACAATTAGTCCACTTACAACACTGAAATGCATTCAAAAGGGCAAAAAACTATACAATTGGGTCAAAAATTGACATGCGCAGATTCACCAAAGGAAGCACGCACATAGTGCACAGGCCAACACAACCCTCAAAGCACACAATGAACCAAGTGCACGATTGTGTATGAGAAAATCCACGCACTTCTATGAACAACACATTTATGGATCTTGGCGGACCTTAAACCACTTATGGATCAACCCCCAACATGATTTGACCATCATATCTAAGTGAAATCCGAATGGGGGGTTGGTCAAGGACTAGAGGGTGCCCTAAAAGGCCCCTTGTTCACACTATGAACCAATTAAAATTTTCCATGCATGAATGATATAAATAAGAGCCATGGGTGCACTAAGAAACCAAGATCTTCATAGTATTGTTATGCTGCAAGAATTCTCCCTTGAGAGTCCTCCTTTCTCTTTGGAGCCTTCAAGCACCATTGCAATAGGCCATTCCACTCACCTCTTGAGGGAATAGGAATTGTTGTTCTTCACCATTTTCCATTTCTTCCATTGTATGAAGAACTCTCCATTAGGAAACTCAAGAGCCCTCCCAAGGAGGAAGAGGGGACTCATAAGTCCCTATTTTTCTCTACGGTGTTTTTCCTACTAATCTATTGATCCATTGGTAGCATTATGTTGGTCATTAGTTGATTTTCATGGTTCTAAGTTTCTCATGTTTTCTAACATTGATTTCTTAGTTGTTTTAGTTTTATTTCTTTGTTCATACATGTGTTTGGATTTTTTAACCCACTCACAAACTTTTGTCTTGTCTAGC
>JASDQU010104485.1:544292-560216 GCA_032191745.1 Picea mariana | reverse complement strand
AAGAAGCTCAAAACCAGGGTTTCACTGAATAAACCTTTGAACCCCCAACCCATTGCATCGATCGTCCCCCACACCCACACAACAGTTAGAGCAGGCCCCATCATCCACATTCAGGATGACCCTGAGCCTAAAACATTTCCATCCACAATCATCACTGAGCACCCTCTGTCGTCACTAGAACCCCAGTCGCTAACCCCCAAAACCATCAGTCCACCCCAAACCTCAAACCCAGAGCCGATGTAGCTCAATCAGCTAGAGAAAGTGGAGAAAGAACTGCCAGGAACAACCCAACAGTTACCAAAGTTGAGATCATAATTTTCTGGTCCTAACCCCGAAGGACCAGAGCAGAGCATGCAATTGACTGATCCGAACCGAGACATCCAGGACCAACAGACTCTGCGTCCTACACAAGAAAAAGACACCCAAACTATGGAGGAGATGCAAGCCCAAAGAAACCAACAAATCCCCTCACAGAGCAAGGGTGAGGGTGGCCAAGAAAGAATAATGCAGGAAGCAGATGCGTGAAATGGGTAGGAGATACCAGAGGTCCAGAAGGAACCATTATCAACACCCAAGCAGAGCGCGATATCCACGCAAGAACAGATGGAGCGGGTTCTCCAGAACCCTCAGCAATGCGCATAGCTGATACAACTATGCATAGACATGACAGAGGTCCCGACTCTCTTGCCCTCAGCACTAAGATTGATGATTGCACCGGGACCATCAATGAAGGAGGAGGTAGAGACCCGCTCAGAGCATTTGACGACCATTTGACTTCCATTGCAGACACGAGCACCTAGAGACGCATCCCCTTCATCCACTGACCTAGTATAGTGGCCAACGACACACTTATTTGGACTAATCAAAGCATCAACTGATAAATTAGAGCAAAGGCTCCAATAGGCCGAGAGGTTTGTTGAGGTCGTAAGGGAGTCAACACTCCTTGCGCGAGCATGCATAACACAAGAAGCACATGAAAAAATCAAGGTTGAGCACAGATTGGAAAGAGTGCAAGAAAAGATTACTGAAGCCTAGCCGGAGATTCAGAAGGTTGCACCCGAACTTCCTGAAGCCAGCGATGCAGGCGAGCCAAAGCATCAAATTAAGCTGCTCCAAGGAGTATGGAAACAACTTGCCACTCGCGCTGAGCATCTGGAAGTACAGTTGTGACAGACTTAGCTAGAAGTAGAGCAACAGCCTCAGAAGCTACAAGAGCAGATCTAGAAGATAGTAATGGAAGGCAACAATGCCCGAGCAACACTACACAAATTCACAACAAAATGCACAAAGATCTTCAAGGAAGTCAACGATTGGATGGGCATCATCGCTCGACACAACCAGGTATTGGAGGAGGTGCACACCAAGATCCAGGTGCTGAATGAATAAGCTGCAACCATGATGGATCCAAAGGAGCAACAACATAAGTTCGACCAAATCTAATAGCCGGACAATGAACTGAATGCCCTCTATGAGGCATAGTCCGTAGCAAAGAAAGATTTGTGCAACTTTCATCCTGTTATTTAGATAGTATACATGCAGATGCAACAACAGATTCTGAGTGGAACTTATTGGTCACGTCCAAGCTAAAGGGGTGTAGTACAGAGGCAACCCAACAATTTGTTGCAGAGGCATCACTCCTTGCCAGGAAGTGTCAGGATAAGGTTGGAAACTTTCAAGGAGTGAGGGAACGAGCCTTGCAGCTAGTCCCAGAATTGGGCCCTTCGTTTGAAGAGGAAAACGAAGAGAAAGCACAAATAGAAGAGCAGAAGGAAGAAGAAAAGGAGGACAAGGGAAAACAACAGGTGCTCCAAGAATTTGTGAAAGAACCAAGCACTTGACTCGAGGGCGACTCAAGGGTTGTGGTCGAAGCCTATTGGGCCCTTCATTTTTGGGATAAGGAATAACGCAAGTTTTGACTGAGCACGAGTTGAGCAAGCTCTAGAAGAAGCTGGACAACAGAGCAAGAAAGAGCAACATAAATCAATTGCAAAAGACAACGCAACGCCAACTAAGCAACAACGGTTGCAACAAAACAAGAAACCATGTGAGCCGAGATGGAAGACACAACCTAGCTTATATATAGGGATGAATATGATTGTAAAAGGGTTGATTAGTTACGAGTTCAACTGAATTGTGATCGAGTTCAACCTGATCTTTCCCTCTCTATGAGGTTGTTGTCAGCCGGGTCAAGAAAAGGTTTGAGTCTGTAATGTAGTCTGTACATCTTTTGAGAATTAGAGTTCTGTGACATGAGTCCAGAGTCAAGAGTCCATAATAGAGCACTACTATAAGGTTCAAAGATTGTAAATGAAGGAAGATTCTAAAGATAATATAAAGAAGGACCTAAATTTTCAAAATATGGTATGTCTTCTTATGTTTTACTCATGCATTACAATATTTCTTTATGGTTATGTGTTCCAAATGACGGGTCTGTGTTTAAATGATTTTCGGTAACACAGATACGTTCAATTCTTGCACACATAAGATTCAAATATGTTTGATGGCTAGATTTCTTGCGCGAGGTTAGGATGAGTCTTGAAGGTTATGTGAATCTTCCTAAGTCTTTTCTTTACCCTTCCCTATCTATTTGTCTCAGCAACGCTTCGGGTGAGACCTTTCTCTTCAGAGTAGATGAGAATGCTAGCACTCTAGACTAATCTGTACCTTTTGTTGGTAACCTGAGAAGGACCCTGGTCTGATCAAACTTGTGCCAATAGGACATGTCGACTCAACAACGATTATCGAGCCTTAAATAACATCACAGACAAGAACCGTACCTGATTCCCTGAATTGAATATCTCCATGACCAACTCAAGGGGGCCAAATACTTTAGTAAGAATGATTTGAAGTCTTTCCACCTTCAGGTCCCCATAGAGAAGACAAATGTATGTAAAAATTCCCTTAAGTCTAAGGAAGGTATTTTTGAATGGTTGGTCATGCCCTTTGGTTTGATGAATGCCCCAACAACTTTCCTGAGGATGATGGACTATTGGCACAGAGGTAGACCCAGGGTTCAACTCCAAGAATGCACCAACAAGCCCTAACTACTAGCCCTTTCGGCAACACCTGCGAAGCAAATGTAGTCTCACCTGAAACAGTTATGAGGGGGTTGTAGAACATAGATGTCTACAACCAAAGGGAATATCAAGTGGATCTAAGCTTAGAACAATACAACATTCATATATCACTTATCAACTTGATCTACTCCATGCATTTATCATATCTACCTCAATAATGCAATAACAATACATGAATGACGAATGCAAAATACCAATCATGCACAACACAAAATATACATGGTTCACCCTCTCTCTAGGGATACGTCCACATAACTGTACTATATTATATTTTAGTAAAGCATACAATTCTTATCTGCACTCTTAGCTAGCAGATCTTCTCTCTTCTCCTTAGTTCCTCTCCCCTCCCTGTGCACCCAGCTGCAGGGTTGATCTTCGGACCCAGCTAAAGATCTTACAATCCAGAAGGCTCTCGTACTCAACACCTCTCTCTCACACAATACTACTCTCTCAACCACCTCGATACCAACAACAACAATGATAATATTATCGTACCAACCCAACCTAGGCCCTTTAGACCTCTATTTATACATTACAATCATTCACCGACATCCTTAGGCTAAAACCTAGGAGTCCAAAACCCTAGATACCAAAAACCTAGGTCAACTTGACCCATGTTTTCAGGGCTTCGCCAGCCTATCTTTCCTTCCGTCTTGCGTGGTGCTCCAAAGCCTCCAACGGTGGATTTTTCCACTTGCTGAGTCATCCACGGTCCTTCTCCCTTGCTGACATGTCATTCTCTATCTCCTTTTCCAATGAATTTCTTTCTCGGGCTTCACTCCATCTTTTCTTCTCTTTTGCTCACTTCGACCCAGTATCAGTCACTATGCCTTCTGCGAAGTTCGTTTTCTCCCTTTTCTTCCTTGATCTTCACTTCCTTTCATAACCAAGGGCCAACAGGTCCCCAACACTCACCTGTGACTCGTCCCAAGGCACTTTGATCTGACCCTTCTGTTGTACTCTGACTTCAGACTGCGAAGTGCAACTTTTTCTTTCTGCTTTATGCTTTCTCTTCTTCCCTGTGCAGACTGTCTTTTCTATGTCTGGTACCCAGTTTCAACTGCACCTAGTGCCTAGACCCTTTTCTTCTAGCTTTTACTAAGAGATGCGAGGTAGCTGGTTGTTATAGTACAACTTCAACCAACTCCCATTCACTAATCCTTCCTTCCATTCTCCCTTTAATGTTTTCAGTTGCGCAGCTCCTCCTTCTATGACATAGGCGATCTCATATGGTCCGAGCCAATGCGTTCTAAATTTTCCAGGATGTTTCATGGACTTGCTATCATAGACCTGTACTAGGTCTCCTTGTCTAAATGCCTTCCGCTTGATGTGCCTGTCATGATAGGCATTTTCTCTTTCCTTCTGAACCTGCGGATGGAATCCTGCAATAAATCTATCTTCCTCAAGTTCGACTAACTGTGCGAGCCTCTGTTGAACAGCTCCAGTGTCATCCATATCTGTAAAGGAAACAATTCTTAGGCTTGGTACCAAATATTCCATTGGAATAACAACTTCAAGACCATGTACCAACTTAAAAGGGGTTTTCCTTGTTAACTTCTTGCAAGTGGTTCTATAGGCCCATAACACTGCTGGTACTCTTAAATCCCAATCATCTCGGTTCACACAAAAAATCTTGGTTAGTGTTGTTTCCAAAATCTTGTTGAATGCTTCAACTGTCCCATTTTCTTGTGGATGGTACAGTGTGCTCTTCTGATGGTGGACTGCAAATTCTTTAGTCAGGGCTTCGACTGTCTTATTGATGAAATGTGTACCTTGATCACTCATAAGGATCTTTGGGCATCCAAACCTGGTTATGATATCTTCAAATATGAAGTGCGCAACTGTAGTTGCACTATAGTCCTTAACTGTTCTAGCTTCGGCCCATGTGGTCAAGTACTTTGTTGCTGTAATTATGTACCTTACTCCTGTGCACTTTCCTGGTGGATTTATAGGTCTAACGAAGTCAATGGCCCATTTCTTGAATGCTTGTAGGATCAGTTGTGGAGCTAATGGTATTTCATCTCTTCTGGACTGTTTCCCAACTCTTTGGCATATGCTCTGGAATACTCTTTAGCGTCTCTGTGTATGGTAGGCCACCAAAGGCTAGCTCTAAGAATCTTCTGCGCAGTTGCTTTACCTGCATAATGTCCTCCTGCGATGCCTTCATGAGCTTGTGCGAGGATCATCGGGTGTTCTGCCTCCATAACACATCTTTGCAATATCTTGTCCAGTCCCATCTTGTATAGATGTCCAACTATAAGTGAGAAATACACAACGCGCACTACTAGTTGTTTCTTTTGTGGAATTGTATACTCACTAGGTGCCATTCCAGTTGATAGGAACTGAACTATTTCTACAAAGTGGTCATTAATATTTCTAATGGCTAGCAGCTGTGCATTTGGTAGTGCATCCTCTAAACTGGTTAGTTCTTCATCATGTTCCAACCTTGACAAGTAGTCAGGACCTTTGTTCATTCTCCCTGGCTTTACTATGATCTCAAAATCACATTCTTGAAATAGCAGAAGCCATCTGCATATTCTTCCCACCAACACTCGCTTGTTGACTAGGTACTTCAGCGCGAAATGATTAATAAACATTTTAAAGTGTCCTCTCAACAAATAGTGGTGGAATTTCTACAGTGCATACACCATGGCTAATCCCTCTCTTTCAGTAGTGGTATAATTAATCTGAGCTGGAGATAGCTTTCTGCTAGAAAAGGCTAATGGGTGGTCAATGTCTCCTTCTCCTGGCTGTGCTAATACAACTCCCAATGCAATGGACGATGCATCGAAATGTACATGAAATTCCTTGGTCCAATCTGGAAAAACCAAAATGGGCACAGTAACCATTTTCTCTTTTAGTGTGTCGAAGCTCTGCTGACATTCTACTGTCCAATTAAACTGACAATCCATCTTCAAAAGATTCTCCATAGGTGTTGTAATCTGAGCATATCCTTTGATGAAATTCCTGTAATAGTCAGTATGTCCTAGCGTAGCGCTCAACTGTTTAACTGTTGTAGGAGGGGGTAGATCAACTATAATAACGATCTTGGATGGATCTACTAACAATCCTTGCTTACATACAATGTGTCCTAACAATACTCCAAATGGTGAGAAGAAGGTGCACTTCTTCAGATCAGAACTATTTGTTGGCATAGGGGCAGACCTAGGGTTCATCTCCAAGAACGCACCAACAAGCCCTAACTACTGGCCCTTTCGGCAACACCTGCGAAGCAGACGCAGTCTCACTCGAAGCAGTTAGGAGGGGGTTGCAGGATAGAGATGTCTACAACCAAAGGGAATATCGGGTGGATATAACCTTAGAACAACACAACATTCATATATCACCTATCAGCTTGATCTACTCCATGCATCTATCGGATCTACCTCAACAATGCAATAATAATATATGAATGACAAATGCAAAATACCAATCACACACAACACAAAATATATGTGGTTCACCCTCTCTCTAGGGCTACGTCCACATAACTGTGCTATATTATATTTTAGTAAAGCATATAGTTCTTGTATGTGCTCTTAGCTAGTAGATCTTCTCTCTTCTCCTTCGTTCCTCTCCCCTCCCTGCGCACCCAGCTACAAGGTTGATCTTTGCACCCAGCTGCAGATCTTACAATCCAGAAGGCTCTCGTACTCAGTACCTCTCTCTCACACAATACTACTCTCTCAACCACCTCGATACCAACAACAATAATGACAATATTATCATACCAACCCAACCTAGGCCCTTTAGACCTCTATTTATACATTACAATCATTCACCGACATGCTTAGGTTGAAACCTAGGTGTCCAAAACCCTAGATACCAAAACCCTAGGTGTCTTAAAACCTAGGTCAACTTGACCCATGTTTTCAGGGCTTCGCCAGCCTGTCTTTCCTTCCTTCTCGCGCGGTGTTCCAAAGCATCCAACGATGGCTTTTTTTGCTTGTTGAGTCGTCCACAGCCCTTCTTCCTTGCTGACTTGTCATTCTCGATCTCCTTTTCCAATGGCTTGCTTTCTCAGGCTTCGCTCCATCTTTTCTTGTCTTTTGCTCACTTCGACCCAGTATCAGTCACTGTTCCTTACGCAAAGTTCGCTTTCTCCCTTTTCTTCATTGATCTTCGCTTCCTTTCATAACCAAGAACCAACATGGATGATATCTTGTAGCGTTTCACCAATTCTTTTGTGGTGGTGTATTTGGATGACATTCACATATACATCAATAATTGGGCGAAACACTTGCAACATATTCAACAGGTTTTGCACACTTTGCTGCAACACAAGTTATATGGAAATTTAGAAAAATGCTCCTTCAACATGGGAAGGGTCTGGTACCTAGGCTACATTGTTGATTAGCAAGGGGTGCATGTGGATCCATCCAAGATGGAGGTCATTCATGATTGGCTAGCCCCAACCACACTCACTGAGCTTCATAGATTTTTAGGCCTTGCCAATTTCTATTGCAGGTTCATGTTGGGATTCTCCCATATTGCATGGGCCCTCATCCATGTAACCAGGGGTGATGGTAAGACAAATTTCATGTGGGGCATGTCCCAACAACAAGCGTTCGATGATTTGAAGCAGTGCTTGTGCTCAACCCGAGTGCTCTCATTACTCGACCTGCAATAACCCTTTGAGATCGAGACAAATGCTTCAGACTATGTTGTGGTCACAGTTATCTCTCAGCATGGACACGCCATGGCCTATCATAGTGAGACACTATCATATGTTGTCCATAAGTACCCTACTTATGTCAAAGAAATGTACTGCATTGTGAAATATTGTCTCTAGTGGAGGCATTACATTCTCGGGAAGGAGACAATCATCCACATTGATCATAAGTCATTGCATTTCATGTAGACACAGGGTAAATTACAAAATGACCGTCATCAAAAGTGGTCCACATACTTGCAACAATTACATCTCAACATCAAGTATAAGATAGGAAGCACTAACCACATCGTCGATTGCCTCAACCACCTTCTAGTTGCATCACTCACCATGATGCTAAACTCCTATGGACATAATGCTAAACTCCTACGGCCATGAGACCTCTAGATGGCCTCAACTCTATGAGAGAGATCTTGTCTTCACCGCCACCTACCAGATGTCGGGCGCAAACACAATTGTCATTGATTTCCATATTTGGGATGGGTTGTTGTGCCATTTGGGCCATCTCTGTGTTCCATCAAGCGAGCGAGCGAAGCTAATTTGGGAATCCCACTACAGTTGGGTAGTAGGACACTTTGGCGTAGAAAAGACAATGGCTGTGCTACAACAACATTTCTATTGGTCGAAACTTCGACATGATGTCAGCAAGTATATCAAGTCTTATATTGCCTATGCCATTGCCAAAATGACCATTAAGAAACAAGGCATGTACACCCCTTTGCCTACTTCAGAAAGGCCCTAGGAATCCATATCGATGGACTAAATGTCGAGCCTTCCATCAACCAAGTGGGGAAATGACTGTGTTTTTATGGTGGTTGATTGTTTTTTCTAAAATGGCGATTATGGCCACCTGCAAGAAGAGCATCACAGAAGAGGTGACTACGAAGCTCTTCTTAGAACAAGTATGGGTACATTTTGGGATACCACAAACCATTGTGTCATATAAGGACAATCGGTTCCTCAACACATTCTGGTTGAGCCTCTGGTCATTGCTGGACACTAAGCTCACCAAATCCATTACTTTACACCCTTATATGGATGACCAAATTGAGGTCGTCAACTGGATGATCATGCATATCTTGCACATTTACAATTCCAAGCATCCCTGCACATGGGATGAGAGTCTTCCCTATGTTCAATATAGCTTCAATAGATCCATACTTAGCTCAGCCCACCACAACCCCTTTTACGTGGGGTTAGGATTTCAACCATTGGGTCCCATGGATGTTGCACTACTCCTTACGGCCACCTAGGCAGACTTGTCCCATGCTCAAACTGAAGCTGATAAAGCTACTCGGTTCATTGAGCAGATACATCACATCCGCCAACAGTGTCAGGATACTTTGCAGAAGTTCAATGCCAAGTACAAACAATGCCATGATCAACACCATGTGCCACACAAGTTTCAGGTGGGAGATAAAGTTTGGTTGCACTTGCAGAAAGAACGCCTTACAATACCCAATCAAAATATTTGTCCACTATGCTATGGAACTTATACCATCACCAAGGTTGTGGGTGACAATGATTTTGAGCTCAACATTCCCCCCTTCCTTGGCTTGCACCCAATGTTTAATATGGACTTCCTTCAACCATACTTTCAACCATTATTGGACACCTCAGAGGTAGCAAAATAATTGACACCGACATATCTCAACCCTCATTGCATGGAACACGCATCCACTGATAAAATCATGGAGACACAGGTCAAGGGCACTCACCAACATAAGTTTCACCTTTGTCATGTTGTCAAAGGAGGGAAACTCCTACACTGAGGCAAGTGGCTCACTCGGGGCCAAATTCAATAGAAATTTCCTCATCTGATGGGGGAACTCAACACAATAGAGACCATTGCTTCCTAAGGGGGGAGGATTGATTCAGGTGGATATTGGTGGCCACCCATCTCTTCCAACTGGCTCACACACATATGTCATCTTGGAAGTTTCAATTTTTATCTTGGTAGTTTTTTTTTCTAGCTTTTGAGGTCCTAAACTTCTGGGGATATTTTGAGGCCCTAAACAACGTATTTTGGGCTCGCCACAATCATAGTAATGAAAAATTCAAAGTGTGACAACATGATGTGTAGTCCTCTAATAGACCTTTCCAACAGGTTATCATGCGCCTAAAATGAAGATCACATGCAAAAGTTACGACCATGAGAAGTTGATGTACCAACTCACCTCAACGGGGCCCACATGACTTTTGGCGCATCATCTCCTAGGGTTAGGTTTTTGGATGTCCAGGGTTTTGGTATTCATGTTTGATGTAAAAATTCCTTTTGAGCCTCATTGTACCCATCTTCTTGCAAATGAGCGCAACCATCACATCTCTTCTCGGAGATAAGCCCTCACGATTCTAGCAAGTTTGTTTCAGTCTTCATTTTACAGTTTCAACATATTTCTTATTGAATAGGAGCCAAGTTTTATTGTACCTATGTTATTGTTCATTGTATCTTTGAGTAAATAATATAGATCTGTATTCATTTTGTTCTACTCATAAAATCTTGATCAATTGCACCAAAGGGTGGTCAAATGTTGTTGCTAGAAGCCAAAGTCTGAAACGATCTGTCGAAGCCACAATGTTTCTCGATTTGCATTAATCGTTGTTCGATACTCTACTTTTGTTGAAGAAATAACAAAAGCCTATTGTTTATTATAGGCCCAAGTGACAGGTCGTGAACCTAGGATTAAAACATAACCTGCAATAGACTTTTGATCATCGGGGTTGTTGGCCCAATCTGAATCAGTGAAACCAACCAATAAAGGAGTCCCCCTTTAGTTTTAATGTATCTTGAACTAAACTATTTTGTAAGCATAAGCCACTAAAATTAACGCTCAATTATTGAAATTGATTAGAAACGATTTTGATTTTTAGGGTACACAAACAAGTGTAGGATTTAGAGCCTTGGAATAGGATTTTGTGAGTAAATTTCTCCAAGGCTACAAAATTCAATGTATTTGTCTGAACAAGGAGTGGTAAGACACATTGTATAATTGGTGTCCTCAGGAGGCTCCACTCACACTGGAGTTAAGCATGATGTTGCACGAATTTGGTTGTAGAGATAGCCCTCTAATACCTTCCTAGCACCAGAGATATTTTTGAGGGTTTATTCGTATATGGGGGTTTGGTTAGTGCCTTTACCTCTATGAGAGACAGTTCTTTCGAGACTTCAAGATTTTCTACCTTGCCCATATGGTGGAACTAACCTGTGACTGCTCACCTGAGCATTGGTTGTACTGTGGTGACCTTATTTTCCTAACCTAGGTATCCACATAGGTTGCTTGTAGGGTTTATTTTGCAGGCACCTTGAGTCAGATAGGGATTAGACATCACACAGACTTTATGGAGGATTTTCTCTCCAGAGGGATTTGATCAACTACACTGTGAATCCCATGAGGGTCCTTATAACTGATTTTGTTACCTCCACTCTATTGTTTGAGATTCTCATCCCCTCCTAGGAGAGGCATTCCTTCTTTAATTTGGGAGGTCCCTTTCAACCATCCTCACTTGTTTGCTTGCATTTTGCTTCTAGTTTTATTTAGGAGTGTGCTCTTTGTATATTAGTTGGCCTTACGATTTATATTTGCATCATGAGTTTTGAGACATCGTGGAGTGATACCAACCTCTCCACCGATCTCATCGTCTCTTGAATCAATTACCACAGTTTGGTCTGATACTGAATATGCCTCTTAAAAGGCATAAAATTAATAAACATGGTATGGACATCTCCACCACTGAGGCTCACGATCTTCCCATCTTGAGTATTGATTCAACTCCAACCTCCATAATCATTGGTGGAACCCCTGTGACTCCCTTAGTTAGCACTACCCATTCCATGATCTTAGTTCAGTCCATGGGGATGAATCCTTTTATATTTTCGAATGGTATGACTTTGTCATCATCAATATCTTCTCCCCCTGGAACCTTTTTCATGGGTATGCCTTGTTATAGTACTTATTCAATGCCTCTAGCCTCTAATCCTTTCTCTTTTTTTATACCAAATATGACTTCGCACATGTCGTCCTCCTTTCCGACACCTGACGTCGACACTAATTTTGGGTTGGGGGCACATCGCCTCCTTATAATGCTTTCCCGTGTGGTGGGGGGCATATCCCTTAGTTATTTCCTATGATGGGGGGTTGGAATCCTCCTTCCTCCTGACCCAATCCTGGTTATAAATTTCAAGGATGGAATGGAAAAATGGGTAGTGTTTCTACTTCAGATATCATGTTTATCTATCTGTCGTCTACAATGCCTTTTCTCGTGAATAATTATCTTATGGAAAATCCTCATCTAACTCTGATATTACATCGATGTGGGATGAGTTTTCTAACATGGGAAACCTCTTGCACATAGTTCCTTTATTAGGGGGAAATGTATATCCTCACATGGGTAATATATATCATATCATTTTCTCCTCGCAAGCATTCTGATGTGGGATGATACCTTCACAACCTTTCACATCACCAACCTCTACTAGTCACGTTGGAGATAGGTCAACAGCCAATGCAATTCATGTTGAGGACCAACAACCATCTGCTACGAGTCATGCTGGGGAAAGTAACCAACCACTATAAGTCATATAGGGGCATAACTATAGTCATTTCTAGTCACACTGGATAAACATCACCAACCTCTGCAATTCATGTTGGAGATCAACTACTAGCTTCTGTAAGTCATGCTGGGAGCATGTCACCGACCACTGCAAGTCATGCCAGGGGAATTGGTACAATTGAGAAGCCTATATGTATAATAAGTAAGCCCAAGTTCCATTGTATACTTTGCAAAGAAGATCATCTAATTTGTTTGTGCCCTGCTATTTCATTGGTACAATAAGCGAGGTCCTTTTCTGATGGCCCTTCTAGTTATGATTCGTCTTCGGTTTCCCAACAATCTAATCCATATTTGGTTGATGAAGTGGTTGTGCCGATGCAATATTCGACTGGCACCACTCTTGTTTTAGGGGGTGATTCCTCTCTTGACCATGTTGTCTCGCATCCTATTCAACTAGCGGTTGAGAAACTGGTCACGTCGATGAAATCTTTGATCGATCCCAGTCTTCTCTTGGAGAGTGACAAATCTAAGGAAATGACATCATCGATGCAATATTTGACCAATCCCACTCTTCTTTTGGGAAGTGATGCATATTTCGATCATGTCCTTATCATTTCTAGTTATGTACCTTTTGAACAAGGGGGCATTCCACTCTCTTTGAGTACACTCCCTCCAAATCCTAGGATAGTTTCCTTTGATTGGAATAATCCTATAGATCCTCGCCTTGATTCTTTTGCACCCTTCTAGATAATGGTTGGAGTTAATAAAATAGGCATTCATAAATCTATTGTGGATGAAGGATCCTCTACAAGATTTTTATCCTCCTCGTCTTGGAAATTTTTGGGTTTTCCAAAGCTTGTGTTAGTTATTAGTGAGTTGTTGGCTTTCAACAGAAGACCTACACAGAAGCCCTGGCCTCCTCCTAGGGGCCCCAATAATCTGGAATTTCCTCTTGAGTCTGATATTGTTGTTTGTGAGACCTTGAGCCTTGGTATTTGTGAGCTATCGAGCCCTGGTTTCATGGATGTTGAGTTTCCTTTAGACGAGGCTATCCTGGAAGCTATGATTTTGGATTTTTGCTCTTCCTGAACTGGAAACTTTACAAGTTGATTACCAAAAAAATCCTTTTTCTTGAGCCTAGCAATGGGCCGTACTTGGAGAACTACTATTCATAAGCCGCAAGGCTGTGCAGTCCTATGTACATATTATACTTTTAGGTTTTCTTGTTTTCAAGTTTTGTATCCCTTAACACATGTTTTATCGAGGTTTCTATATTAGACTTATTAAATTTTGGGTTAGTGTTTTTGGTCTTATATAGAGGAATTTGGAGACATTTTATTTGATACGTTTCTTTATGTCAATCTGTTATAACAGGTCATTGTTATCACTGAAAAATCGTGCAACATTGCACACAAATGGTTAAGGAAACACATCAATGGCATCAACAATTAGTCCACTTACAACACTGAAATGCATTCAAAAGGGCAAAAAACTATACAATTGGGTCAAAAATTGACATGCGTAGATTCACCAAAGGAAGCACGCACACAGTGCACAGGCCAACACAACCCTCAAAGCGCACAATGCACCAAGTGCGCGATTGTGTATGAGAAAAGCCACACACTTCTATGAACAACACATTTATGGATCTTGGCAGACCTTCAACAACTTATGGACCAACCCCCAACACGATTTGACCGTCATATCTGAGCGAAATCCGAATGCGGGCTTGGTCAAGGACTAGAGGGTGCCTTAAAAGGCCCCTTGTTCACACTATGAACCAATTAAAATTTTCTATTTATGAATGATATAAATAAGAGCCATGGGTGCAATAAGAAACCAAGATATTCATAGTATTGTTATGCTGCAAGAATTCTCCCTTGAGAGTCCTCCTTTCTCTTTGGAGCCTTCAAGCACCATTGCAATAGGCTATTCCACTCACCTCTTGAGGGAATAAGAATTGTTGTTCTTCACCATTTTCCATTTCTTCCATTGTATGAAGAAATCTCCATTAGGGAACTCAAGAGCCCTCCCAAGGAGGAAGAGGGGACTCATAAGTCCCTATTTTTCTCTATGGTGTTTTTCCTACTAATCTATTGATCCATTGGTAGCATTATGTTGGTCATTGGTTGATTTTCATGGTTCTAAGTTTCTCATACTTTCTAACATTGATTTCTTAGTTGTTTTAGTTTTATTTCTTTGTTTATACATGTGTTTGGATTTTTTAACCCACTCACAAACTTTTGTCTTGTCTAGCAGGCTCATCTAGACATGCAAGTGTTGTTGTTTTGCTCACCCAAGTGATAAAACCAACACAACAATCATGATCTCGAAACTAGAATATAGGTTAGATTTCCCCTCCATACATTTTTGAATTATCGATTTCTTGTATTATTCTGCCTTAGGATTGACCCCATTGAGTTGCGACACATAAACTTATCTATTGTTTATAAGTGTTGTAATTCATGTGGTAGAGCCTACCTTCCATGGGCATCCTAACTTAGCTCCCCTTTGCATGTTGGTGCCCATGCTGTAAGTTTTCTATTAGGATCGAGAGTCCCTTATAGCCACGCTATGAAATTGCATTTGAACCTCACTCTTCTTATTCAATCTCATTCTAGCCACTACCTATGGGACTTCCTAGAGTCTTAGTTAATCTCTTTTCAAGACTCCTTAAACATGAAAAGATTGTCGAGTTATATTTTCTCTTTCACATTTGTTAAATGGATTTAAAAGGATGTCTATTAAGTGCAAGTTTACCCCTTTTTTGGACTAAATGGACTAATTACAAAAAATGTATACTCTAGTCACCATTGGCTAGAAGAGTTCTCCTTGGTATTGTTTTACACTTTTTCTGGATTTGAAGACTAAATTTACAAAAAAGGACACCATTAAAATCTTATGGGGTTTTCAAAATGAGGTTGAGTTGTAACTGCATCACATATTGACTACTCGTGCTTTTAGGCCTAATGCCAACTTCAACATGCCATTGTTGAATCACTTGATTTTGCATTCCTATAAGTTCCTAGCTTTGTAGTTTATGCCTTTGCGAATCGACACCTTAACCCTGGAGGAAACTTTCCTCGAGTGTCCTTATCCCACACATGCTTTCCTTGCATTAAGCATAGGTATGTTCCTTGCACTTTGGAACTAGTTTGTTTACCTGTGACACTCGTTTCCTACATTGCACTATAACACTCTTTTATTCTTTTTCAGGATTTAATAATATGAAAAAGACAAAAAAATTGAAAAACAAAAAATGAAGAGCGAGAAAAGAGTATTATCTTCTATCAACAATAGACGTGTCACCTTTGAACAAAGCATAAATTTTTGAGTCCATTCATTAATTTTTTTTGTTTAGTATGGCCTTTGGAAGTTGTACTCGTTACTCAGAGTTAGTGTCTTACAACTGGTTATTCTTCCAGTCCCTATGGAGAGTTTGATCGATTTGCTGGATACATGGCTCTTATGAGCAAATGTATTGTGACTGAACCATCTTCCTTTCAGGAAGCAGTGCAGGACCCCACTTGGGTTGATGCTATGGTAGAGGAGTATGACTCCATAGTCAAAAACAGTGTATGGGATATTGTTCCAAGACCGATTGATAAATCAGTGGTAGGTTCC
>JASDQU010104485.1:490572-502600 GCA_032191745.1 Picea mariana | reverse complement strand
ATGGTTTCAAAACTGACGTGTGCATAGGCCTCGTCGATATGAACCCAACACAACTTGAACGGGCTCAAATGGACGTCGTATGCTCCAGATATCCTGATTTGTTCGTTTTGCCAAACAGGCAAAAAGTCAACACTGACGTCATGATGACGTGGTAACGTCTGGAGGTGACATGTGGCAGCTGACCGTATAGTGACGTGGACATATTGTTGACTTGGCAGGTACAGGAACCAATCAGGGAGTGACATGTCTCACCACTGCAAGGGTGACACGTGGCACACCCGTACGACTTACGTGGCAGGTACAATGGCAGGTGACTGGACTGACAACTGGGCAGACAGCTGGACGAATGGGTGATTGACATGTGGCATCGGATTGGGTGAGTGGGAAGGCACCACGTGGCCCAGACATGGGCTGCCACGTGGCACCCGTTCACTGGATAAAGTTTTTGGTAAAATATTGGACTATATGAGGTTTGACCGCATGACCTCTGTTTGGGGGCTAACGTCTTGGCAGGGTCGGGCTAGCGAGCCATCCCACCCTCACTATGGGTCTTAACCATATATGAATCCATATATATTTAAGTTGCAAGTGTTTTACATATGGGTGGAATAAGGGATGGGGCTAAGACCCAACCCCCAGTGGATACCTTGCCACATGCCCATTGTAATGTGACTCTGTGTTAACCGTTGGTGCGATCCATTTCTCCTGACCCCAATCCCATGGATATATTATATGCCCAGTCCTATATTGTTAGCACAAACAGTAAGGGGTTAGCCTCGGTCGATCGGACTAGCCCGTCGACCAGGGGGCGTAACCATCGGCTTCGATCCAAGGGCTATTCTGGCAAGGTAGCGCGTGGAGCTTGGAGGACAGGGCCATATGGCCATTTATGCAACCAGGAGTTGGGAGCTAAGGACCAGACTAGCGCGCCAGGGCCACATGGAGGGATCTATATGACCAGGGGCCCACAAATAGGGGACTGCGCCCTATTTAATTGCAGAAAGTGGGTTTTAAAATTTATAATAAGATTTGTAATGATTTATTCAGTAGTTCTATGAGATTTTGATCTTTTTTGGGGTATATTGGGCCCCTTTTTAGGCCAAATCTTGGGGGGAAATTGGGAGATGGTTACCAACTTTAGGCCTATAAAAACCAAAGGTTCTTGAAGCCATGGGAGAGGTTCAGAACATGTTTATGTTGAAGCATTTCCAAGCCAAAGCCATTTTTATGCATGGAAGTTGTGGAGGAGAGCACCTTTGTGAGTCATTTCTGGGAGCTTCGTTCATCTGATTTTAGTGTCGTCAGTTTTGTTGGGTTCCAGAGATCGGGTAGAACAAGACCATATCAGTTTGTAATCATTTTTTCGTTTTCGTGATGTACTTGTAAAGCTTTGAAAAAAAATAAGAAAAGCCTCACCCACTGAGACAAAGGCCCAAAGATGTAGGCGAGATTGCCAAACTTCGTTATCACATTGGGGTTTATGGTTTGTTGATCCTCGTGCTTTATTTCAGATCTGTATATTTTTATATGGTTGTTATGTTTCCTCATTATTTCTTCCTCTTTCATTAAATTCCTAAATGGTAAAATAACTCATGCATAATAACTCAACCATTGTCATATAAAAGATCTTTTCTGATCAAGTGGTATCAGAGCTAGTTGACGTTTGGATTTGAGTTTGCATGTTAACCAAGGAAAATCTACATCATGCTGAAGGCGAGCTTGTTGAAGAGAATCCATTGATTGGATTGATAAAGAGAACTTCTCAAAGCGAGAAGATGGCATCGGAAGAGGGACTTTCTCAGGATGAGAAAGAGTTTCAAAAAACTTTCTTTGCCATGTCAGAGATGATGAAGGTTTTGTATGCAGATTACTTGGAACAGAAGAGACCAAATTTGGGTGAATCTTCAAAGGAAAAAAGTGAAGAAGGAGAGGATCCTCCTCAAATTCCTCTTTCACCTTCTCCTTCTCCTTCTTCTCCTTCTTCTTCAAGTTCAAATTCTAAAAGCACTACAAAGAAACATGTCCATAAACATAAGAATGAAATGCCTTTACTAAAACTTGATGTTAAATTTGAATTACCTATGTATGATGGTGAAGTCAATGCAAAGAGACTTGATAATTAGGTCAAACAGATGGAGGTTTATTGCAGTGTGCAACAGATCAAGGATGAGACAACACATATCAAGTTGGCATCGCTTAGAGTTGCAGGCACAACACTCATCTAGTGGCAAAGCAAATTGCAAAATGGCACGCAACAAGTGGGTAATGTATTTCCATCATGGAAATTTTTTATTTATGCACTTAGAAAGCAATTCTATCCTTTGGGTTATAAGATAAAGCTCTAATTGAATGGAAATCTCTTAAACTAAGAAAAGGACAAACAGTGAAAGAATACACAGATGGCTTTCATAAAATGGCATTGATGTTAGATATTCCTTTACATACCCAAGAATCTCTTATGAAGTATATAGGAGGTTTACCTGCACATATTCGTAACATTGTATTCATGTTTGGACCTACTAATATTGATGAGGTTTATGTTCAAGCTACATACATTGAAGCAAGAAAAACAGGGGTTGGTGTATCAGGGGAATCGTCTTCAAGGAAAGAGAACAAAAGGAAGTGGAATGGAAAAAAGGCAAATTCAGTGGCAAGAAAGGAAGAGAAACCCTCTTGCAAGCATTGCAAGAAATAGGGGCATGATGAGGACCATTGTTGTAAATTGCATCCTGAGAAGAGACCGAAGTGGTTCAAAGAAAAGAAAGGGAGGCAAATAGTTGTAGCAGCAACACGACCAACAGACTTGGGATTGGATTCAGGTGTTGAATCTAAAGTCTCATCGTTGGTATGACAGGTAAAATTGGTGATGTATTTGATGCTAGAAATAAATTGTTTCACATAAGGGTCATAATGTGACATACTAAGGTCGACACATTGATAGATAGTGGATCTCAATATAACTTAATTTTAGAGGAATTGGTTAAACAATTGGGATTAAAAACACAGATGCGTCATAAGCCTTACACACTTAAATGGATAAGCAACAATCATCAATTTCACATAACAAAGAAGTGCACATTCAAATTTGCAATTTCATCTAAGTTTGTGGACAAGGTGACATATGATGTGGTGCCACTAAGTGAATGTGGAATGGTCTTAGGCAGTCCATACTTGTATGATCGTAAAGCAATCTTCTATAGGGCAAAGAATCAATATCATTTAACCAAAGAAGGTCAAGAATATGTGGTTCGTGCTCATCATTTAAAAGCAAATAAATCTCTTAAAATTGTGGAACAATTAAGAAAGGCATCTCAAGCAAGCAACATACCTATAATTTTTTCAAATTAAGTAATTGATCTTAAGCAAGAACAAGAGATGATTGTGGAGTGAAAGATCAATCACAGTTTGCTTCAAGATAAACTAATGTCGTGCAAATATTACAAACATATCAGCTCATTTTTAGTCATATTTTTTATGCTATCGTTAGTAATAGTGTCTACATGGATGATAGTGGCTTCAGTAATATGTGACAGAGTACAAATGGCTAACAAAATACTGTTAATTATCATGATTGTTTTACAGCTGATCTTGATGAGACAGGTACACATGACAGAGTTCAAAGACAAAGAACAAGTTAGGTGGCCTATCCCACACTCGATGACTGGTCAGTAACCTTTTGGGGAACAAAAGGTCTTTAGTGGGGAGGTGTGATCCAGAACTGGATCTCGGGACCAAAATGGGTCCAGGAAGGCCTAAAAATAAAATTTCTCATAATGGCTTCAAAACGGACATGTGCATAGGCCTCGTTGATAGGAACCCAATGCAACTTGAACAGACTCAAATGGATGCGTATGGTCCAAATATCGCGATCTATTCGTTTTGCCAAATAGGCAAAAAGTCAATGCTGACGTGGCAGCGTCTGGAGGTGACACGTGGCAGTTGACCGTACAGTGACGTGGATAGATTGATGACTAGGAAAGTATAGGTGGATCAATCAGGGAGTGACAGATGTCACCACTGCAAGGGTGACACATGGCACGCCCATACGACTTGCGTGGTAGGTACAGTGGTAGGTGACTGGACTGACAACTAGGCAGACATCTAGACCAATGGGAGATTGATGCATGGCATCAGATTGGGCAAGTGGGAAGGCACCATGTGGCCCAGATATGGGCTTCTAAGTGGCACCCATTCACTGGATAAAAAATTTGGCAAAATATTGGACTCTATGAGGTTCGACCACGTGACCTTCGTCCGGGGGCTAATGTCTTGGCAGGACCGGGCTAGCCAGCTAGCTTGCCCTCACTATGGGTCTTAACCATATATGAATCCATATATATTTAAGTTTCAAGTGTTGTACATACGGGCGGAGTAAGGGTTGGGGCTAAGCCCCAGCCCCTGGCGGATACATTGCCACATGCCCATTGTAATGTGACTCTGTGTTAACCATTGGCGCGATCCATTTCTCCATCCCCCGATCCCGTGGATATATTATATGCCCAGTCCTATATCGTTAGTGTGGACAGTAAGGGTTTAGCCCCATTTATACGGGCTAGCCTGTCGACCAGGGAGCATAACCACCGACTTCGATCCAAGGGCTATTCTAGCAGGGTAGCGCGTGGATCTTGGAGGACAGAGCCATATGACCATTTATGTGACCAGGGGGCGAAAGCTAAGGACCAAACCAGCATGCCAGGGACACATAGAGGGATCTATATGAACAGGGGCCCATGAATAGGGGGTTGAGCCCTATTTAATTGCAGAAAGTGGGTTTTAAACTTTATAATAAGATTTGTAATGATTTATTCAACAGTTTTATGAGATTTTGGTCTTTTTTGGGGGATGTTAAGCCCTTTTTTAGGCTAGATCTTGTGGGGAAGTTGGGAGATGGTTACCAACTTCAGGCCTATAAAAACCAAAGGTTCTTGAAGCCATGGGAGAGGTTCAGAATAGGTTTATGCTGAAGAATTTCCAAGCCAAATTCATTTTTATGCAGGGAAGTTGTTGAGGAGAGCACCTTTGCAGGCCATTTATGGGAGCTTCGTTCATCCGATTTCAGTGCCGTCAGTTTTGTTGGGTTCCATAGATCTGGTAGAACAAGACCAGATTAGTTTTTAATCATTTTGGCACTGCTCTGAGGTAATTTTAAAGCTTTGAATAGAAATAAGAAAAGCCTCACCCACTAAGACAAAGGCCCGAAAACGTAGGCGAGATTGTCGAACTTCGTTATCAAATTGTTGTTTATGGTTTGTTGATCCTCGTGATTTATTTCAGATTTGTATATGTTTATATGGTTATTATGTTTCCTCTTTATTTCTTCCTCTTTCATTATATTCCTAAATGGTAAAATAAATCATGCATAATAACTCAACCATTGTCATATAAAAGATCCTTTTGGATCACTCGTATATGTTTTCTCTATTATTCCCCCCGACCCTGCCCTCATATGAGTGCCCCCTCCCTCATATGAGTGTGGGATGACGGTGGGGGTGATAGGAATAATAATATGAGGGTGGGATGAGGGTGGAGTTGATGGGAATAATAGAGAAAACATAAGTATGAGGGTGGGGGTGGTGTGAATAATAGAGAAAACATAATATGTTTTCTGAGATGAGGGTGGGGGTGGGGGGAATAATAGAGAAAAGATATTAGAGGGTGGGGGTGCGGGGAATAATAGAGAAAACATATTATGTGTTCTCTATTATTCCCTCCACCTCCACCCCGACCCTCGTATAAAACATATAATAGATAAAACATATTTATATGAGGGTGAGGGTGGGGGTGGGGGAAATAATAGATAAAACATATTTATATGAGGGTGGGGGTGCGGTGAATAAATAGATAAAACACATTATGTTTTCTCTATTATTCCCCCTTGTGGGGATGGGGGGAATAATAGAGAAAACATATTATGTTTTCTCTATAATTCCCCTTTATGTTTTCTCTATTATTCCCCCCACCCCTGCAAGGGGGAATAATAGATAAAACATAATATGTTTTCTCTATTATTCACTGCACCCCCACCCTCATATAAAGAAAACATAATATATTTTCTCTATTATTCACCCACACCCTCGTAATATGTTTTATCTATTATTCCTCCCATTCCCACCCTCATTTCCCACCCTCATATATGAGGGTGGGGGTATGTTTTCTCTATTATTCTCCCCACCCCGACCCGAACCCCCACCCTCGTATAATACAAGGGTGGGGATGGGGGGAATAATAGAGAAAACATATTATTTTTTCTCTATTATTCAATATGTTTTCTCTATTATTCCTGCCACCCCAACCCTCATATACTAGGGTGGGGGTGTAGGTAATAATAATAAAGAAAACATATAATATACGAGGGTGGGAGTGGGGGGAATAATATATAAAACATGGGTGGGGGTGAGGGGAATAATAGAGAAAACATATATTTATTATTCCCCCCACCCATAGAGAAAACATAATATGTTTTCTTTATTATTCCCGCCACCCCCACTATACGAGGGTGTGGGTGGGAGAAATAATAGAGAAAACATAATATATGTTTTCTCAATTATTCTTGCCACCCCCACCCAATATATGTTTTCTCTATTATTTATGTCACCCTCACCCTCGTATATGAGGGTGGGGGTGGTGGGAATAATAGAGAAAACATATTACAAGGGTGGGGGTGCGGGTGGGGGTGGTTGGGAATAATAGAGAAAGCATATATGAGGGTGGGGTTGAGAGGATTAATAGAGAAAACATAATATGTTTTCTCTATTATTCCCCCCGCCCTATTATGTTTTCTCTATTATCCCCCCACCCCGACCCTCGTATATGAGGGTGGATGAGGGTAGGGTTGGAGGAATATAATAGAGAAAACATAATAGGGTGGGGGGGGGTAATAGATAAAACATATTATGTTTTCTCTATTAAATTCCCCCCAGCCTAATATGTTTTCTCTATTATTCCTCACACCCCCACCCTTGTATTTTGTTGTATATGTTTTCTTTATTATTCCCCCACCCCAACCCTAATATTATGTTTTCTCTATTATTCCCTCCACTCCCGACCTCATATATTTTTTCTCTATTATTCCCCCCACTCCCAACCTCATATATGTTTTCTCTATTATCCCATCCACCCCCACCCTCATATACGAGGGTTGGGGTAGGGGGAATAATAGAGAAAACATATATGAGGTTGGGAGTGGGGGGAATAATAGAGAAAAAATATATGAGGTTGGGAGTGGAGGGAATAATAGTGAAAACATAATATTTTTTCTCTATTATTCCCCCCACCCCACCCTATTATGTTTTCTATATTATTCCCCCCACCCCCACCCTATTCTCCGGTGAAAACCCCTCTATCCTGTCGTTGCCCCCTGTTGGGATCTCAGCATCCATCTAGTGGGATCTCCAACCCCATGGAGGTCCGAACTAATCATCTCCCCATGTGTACCTGTCCAATGTGGTACATGTATGTCGGTCATGCCTACATGTCAACATTGTACACATCAATTTTTTTAGAATTCATATGTATGAAATTTGGGCACTTACCCGCTTAACATTTGAGATTTGAAAATATTTAGAAGCTCCGACCAGTTCTACTTCAGGAGGGTCTGAGGGAGGGGTTATGTTTGTGGGTTCATGTGACACAGACACAAGGGGAGCCTCAACATCCTCTTCTGAAACATGAGTTTTGATATATTTTCAGGTAATACTATTCCACATGGATAGTACATGTCATGCCATTTTTGGTGGTATGTGGAACATCACATAACTCCTCACGGTTAGAGAGTTATGGCCCCGTGTGACAAGTTGTCTTAGTCCCGCGAGGATAAGGAAAATTTGGGGGAAATGTTGGTATCGGGTTGCTAAAGGCTATGGAAGAGCTATAGGTCAGTGTTACAGTATAGCAGGTCAGCTACAGGTCACAATTATGCTTATGTGATTATATCTTATGATTGGTGATGGTATGGTACATGCTTGAGAGGCATGTCTTGTTGATGCATGGTACATCTTGGTGATAGTGCTATTATGCATTTACAATTGTTTTTGGATTTTGTCAACAACCATGTGGAAAGGAGTCATGAAAATAAATGGAATATTGTATTATTTTTAAAGTTATTTTTTTATCTTTTGTGGTGGAAAATTAAAGTTTTGGTTTTGAAAATAAATTTTATTAAATTTTGGTTTGGTGATTTGTAGTTCATTATGTTTTCTCTATTATTCCCTCCACCCCCACCCTATTATGTTTTCTCTATTATAAGAGGGTGGGGGTGGGAGGAAAAAAGTTGTTCTCCTCCCCATCCAAACTTTTATATGGTTGGAAAAAATGTTGTTCTCTTTCCCATCCAAATTTTTACCATAAATCTGAGCAATCACATTTTCCTTCTCTAATATGCAAAAAAATTGTATTGAACTTTTATCCTATTCAAACCTTAGGAATAGGAATAATTGTATGTGTTGTACTTAATTTCAATCATTTTAGTACAAAATTATAAGTCAATTTAGTATTAATATAATATGTTATTTACGTTGATATTAAAGGTCTAATATTATTATTAGATTCCATGTCATTCATTCTAGTTAGTATTTATAATTACATTCACTTACTATTATCACTAGAGTGGAGTGTTATTTTGGCGTGCCATTCACATAATATCATCATTCCAATTCTTGGTACAAACATTTTAGTACTCTTAGTGCATGCCATTCACTCTAGTACTAACATTGCATTTCATTCACTCAAGTTTAACATAGTTAATCTCACATGTTTAACAATTGGCATTACATGCACCAACCCCATGTTGTTGTAATAGCATCCTCCCTCATTTTGGTATTAGCATGGCTTAATGTCATGCCACAAGCATAACTATTATCATTCCTTACACTAAACTAGAGGTTGATGTGATAGATCATCCTTTGTTTAGTACTAACAAAATGAATAGTTTTAGTGTCATGTTTTGTGGGTTATCTTTTGTTTATGTTTTTTTCTTAAAAATAACTTCTTAAAAAACTCTAGTACACTTCCCCTTGACCCAAAGTTAATACCCAAAATAAAACATGTAGCTTAAAGTCAATGCAATGCACCTAAGTGGAAATCAAATTGAAAACCTACATAATGAATTGGATTACTAATAATAACTTACAACAATAACACTAATTTAATGAACAAACATTAAAAAAGAAACTAATACTTATTATCTATGATATTTACAATAATATCTTAAAATATATTCATATATTAAAATTTCATTCCACGTTAATAATTAACAATTAATTAATTATACATCTTGTAAATAACCTCATATACAATCACTAATAAAAATAAATATTATAAAACATTATTTATACAAAATTTACTAACACTATTCACCAAACCAAAAAAAAATATGTGAGAAAATTTAGTCACGAGAATTTAGAGTGTTTTATTTCAATAAAGGAATTGGTTTTTGAAATAAATTAATGAATAGTTTTAAAAAAATAGTGATAATTTTAAACATGTTTACTTTTCCAAGTACACTATCATATTAATTGGGTGGGTGTAGGGCATGAAGGCTAAATTAATTATATTATAATAATAAAATTTAAATTTAAATTTTTAAAGTGATGTATAAAAAAATTATTTTTAAAATCAGTAATGTGTTTTAACAATTTGATTACATAGTTTAAAAAGTATATATATTAAACTTATAACTTCATAAAATAAATTTATATTCATGTTATATTATTATTATAAATGTAATTTGGTGTATATATTATTAATATTCTATTATTAATAGTACATTTGCTTGTAATTAGATGTAAATTATATAAAATTTAAAATTATGAATAAGTACTTTTAAAATTATCTGAGTAGGTCTAATAGTTAAGAACATGTGTTTCCTCTTAAAATGTTATAAATTCAAATCCAAAAAAAATAGGGTATATATATAATATTATTATTATTATTATTATTATTATTAATAAAATAATATGCATATATTAAAACTTATAACTTCATAAAATAAATTTATATCATGTTATATTATTATTATAAATGTAATTAGATGTACTTTTGATATGTTATTATTATTAATACATTTGTTTGTATCTATGTAAATTATATAGAATTTGAAATTACATATTGAATAATTTATATCATTGTTGAAACAATTTATATTGTGAAGAATATAAAATTTTAAATTATATATTATATGTATGAATTTTTATTATGGATATGTATGTATTTTAATGGAGTTTTTTTATGTGAATAATTTATATTTGTATTTCACATTAAATTCACTTTATGAAGTTAGAGTTACTTATATTTGGAATACTTTTTTATATATGGAAATAAATAATTCATATTTTTAAATTTTTTTCAATTAAAATTTATTAGATTAAAATTGATTTTATGTATTTAAGTTGAAGTTTCATATTATCATAAAACATTTTAAACTAAAATTATAAATATCATTTAATGTGTTGGATTTATATTCTATTCACCGGATAATTTGAGCATATTGAATTTTAAACAGCATATAAATCATAAATTGCTTATCATATATACATAATATTATTTATTTTTTATCAAATTATATTAAGACTAATAAAAAAATTCACTAATAATTTTAGTTTTAATTTTTTTTATTTATATAACTTTTTTTTTTTAAATATCATATTTTATATTTAAAAAAAACAAAATACAAAATATATCATCCAATTTAAATAAAAAGTATTAAACACCCTGGGATCGCACCCGGCTTGAGCCACACCAATCCTTAACATGGTTGGATTTTTTGTCCCCACGGGTTTTGAACCAGTAACATTTCAACACGGAGTAGCTTAACAATACACTCCGTCACCAACTATCCTATACCTCAGGGACAAAATATAATTTTTAATATAAAACCAATTTTACAATTTCATGATGATATATACAATTCATTATTTTTACAATTTTACTGCATAAAACTGCTTTGTGCACTAGGAGCACGAAAGGAGAACGCGAGCTATCTTGTTTCTCGCCTGGCTCCAACATGCTCCCTCCACATGGTGGACTTTGTCAACGTGTGTCCTTCACGATATTAACTATGTGAACAAAACAATTTAACATTTGCTGCAAATGTAGTACATGTCGTCTATTGTTTGCCTCTGGATTTATGAGCACTCACTAGGGCCTAGATTACTTTTGAAGGAACCTTTTAGTAATCACGAATACTTTCTCTCATTTACCATGGTTTATGATTTTCTTAATAATAATGAAAAAATGTCAATATATCTTTCTTTAATTACGCCGAAAGGCGTATACCTATTGACAATGGGCAGAATTAATCACCTTTTAATTATAAATTTCAATCCTAGGGTTGGCAATTGAAGATGTTGGCATATTCTTCGTCGTCCTCTCTAATCAATGGATGAGATTTTAATAAATTAACTTCCGCTCATTTATAAAGACGTCCGTTTATGTGATTACTTTTTTACATTTACTAAATCAGATTAAAAAATTACTTGCTCACCACCAGATTGCCACGTTCAGTGATTAAGAGATAATCTATTAAGCTGGCCACAATTTACTAAATTATTGTTACTAGGCGGATACTTATGGCCGCGTGGATGTTGGATGCCAATTAAAAAAAATTACGCGCAGTCATTTTTTTACCACTGCGGATGTTTATGGCCGCGTGGATGTGAACTGAAGCATTTCCACTGCGGATGTTTATGGCTGCGTGGATGAATGCAGGCGAACATTGTGCGTGAGATTGGCATGGTGAATGCAGGCAGAAAGCGCACGTGGAGATGAAGCTTGTTTATGGCCGCGTGGATGAATGCAGGCGGACAGCGCGCGTGAGATTGGCATGGTGAATGCAAGCGGACAGCGTTTGAATTAATGTTAGTTGCAATTTTGGCGGCTTAAACGCCTTGTTGGATTCAATGTGTTGGCTATGTTCGCTGGTTGAATTAGATGCGAGATTTAACCAGATTAAAACCCTACCCAATTTCATTGGACGATTGGGAGCTGTGGGAATGCCGAATGCCCGACACAAACGACTTTATTCTGCTTGATA
>JASDQU010104485.1:478033-488157 GCA_032191745.1 Picea mariana | reverse complement strand
TAAATACATATTTTTATTAAATACAATTATATAAATTTATAAGATTATATTATATTCATAATTTTGATATTTTAATTTGATATATCTTTTTTAATAATATTCTAAAATATTTTTAATATAAATATCTGTTTGTTTCTTTGTTTTATGATGATTCATTTAATTAATTATATACCTAACTCAAATTCAAATCCAAATGTTTTTATTTGTTTATTACAAATAAAATAATGTAATATAGTATACACTTTGTTTTTACACAATAAAAGTAAACATAAAATATAAAAAAAATAAAAGTAAACATAAAATATAAAAAAAATAAAAATGAGATAAGATTATTTTGACCACTTTTCTTGTATCTTCTTTATTATTTTCCAATAAAAGAATATATATAAACCCAAGATATCCTTTAAAAGAATATATACACACAAGATAAGGATATTTTGACTACTTTTTTATTAACTTCTTTATTATTTTTCTTTATACCAAGTTTTGATAACAATAGTTATTAATCAAAAAATCATTAATAACACAGCCACTATCAAAATCATAAAATATTTGTTCAAAATTTGTCGTGTTATTTACAGCTTGTGGTTCTTTCGACAAATTCTGAACAAATTTCTCACCACAAAAACCTAAATGAATCATAAAACATGGTAAATGATAGAAAATATTTATCACTATCAATTAGGCAGCTAGGCAGCAGTTCACCGATACGGCTAATGGACACTGGGCATGAACCCCTGGGCTGAAGTATCCGCCGAGCGTAATATGGGAGACAGCGTTGCAAACACAAGGTAATCAGAAAAAAGTAATTAAAAGTTTTTCAAAAGTATTTTACGGGGGTAAAACAAAATATTATGATAAAAAATGTATGGTGATATTTTATTATTTTTTTAATTATGTTGAAAGGAGTATATTTATTGATAATGAGCACATTTAATAGGTTTTTAGTTCTTAATACCTTTTTTATGGAGATTAAATATGCCTAGAATATTTTTAGTCGTCACAATAAATGAATGGCTCTAATTTCATCCATGAACTTTCGAGTTGTTATAAAGACATTTGTTTATATATTTATTTTTTTACATTTACCTAATCGTGTTTAAAAATTACTGTGTTCACTAACTTATTGCCACTTCTACCTGATAAAAAAATATTAAAGTATTTAAGTGACCGTTTCTATGCTAGCATCACCAAAAGTTTAACAGTAGTAAGCCGTCTTTCAACGTTCACCAACCGCGAGTTAGCAGCTGTGCTAGTTATACCCAAAGCATATTTAGTGTTAAGTTTTTGTAGAAAACCTGTCAACTTGTTGACAGGTTTTCTAAAACCACCCTTTTCGTCCACCTATATAATGATTTGAAACAGCCTGTCTACCACCATTAAACTGTCTTAACATCACTGCAAATGCCATAAAGGTGATGATGTCTTCTCTTGCCACTTGTTCCGTCCACCGTCTATCTCTGCCTTATCTCTTTGTTGTCCTATCTCTCTTTGATGTCCATCGCGCCATCTCGTTGCCCCTGATCTTATTTGCTATCTCCTCCTTCTCCATCACCGTCACAACAGTTTCCACTGGGTACGAAGCCATGCTCCGGCCAAATATTATCAACCCTACACTGTACAACACATCGAACTCGACCTGCAAAACCTGCGTGAACAGCTGGCCCGGGAACTCTTTCACAGACATGATATGAAAAGCGTGCTCCTCTTCAGGCATTGTGTCGGCAGAGACTTTAGCACGGCCTACACAGACGAATATCGGAATCATCCACGGAGAACTTCAGTCAAATACAACTACAGTCAAATCATCTACGGAGAACTTCCAGACTATGACCTTATCATTGTTTTTTTTTTTATTTTGTTTTTTTATTATTAATTTCACATTTATTATATATATATAATTAATTAATTAATTAATTAATTAATTAATTATTGGTTTTAAAATTTTACATGAATGTGGACCTACAATAAAGTGAAATGATAAAGGTGTTGACGTAAAGATATAAAGCTACAAGGAGAGAAAGGAATTTAAATCTGGATTGGATATTTATAACAAATTGTTTAAAAATTAAATTGGGAATAGATCCAGTTTATAATGGTGTAAATGTTTAAAATTATATTTTATTTGTTTAGGTGGTATATTTTTGCAAATGAATATCAAATGTTAAGATGGAGAAAATGAACTAACGCTGAAATAAACAGAGAAGAGTAAAAGAGTACTAGTATTTATTATAAAAGTGAAGTCCCGCTTGTGAAATTGGGGCTGGAAAATCTTCAATTTTTATTGTATATTTTTTTATCATGGAAAAGACAAGTTTAAAGTTATTTTTTGACTTTTGATTTAAATATCTTTTTGAAGAATTATTTTTACTGATTAAATATAAGAATTATTTTTAGATTAAATACAAGAAGAAGTTGATTCATAATCAATTTATGTTATTGGATTTTTTTCCAATTGCTTATATTTTACTTATTCATGCACTTATTCATTTATGTGAATTGTTTGTGTTTGTATAATACTATTTATTGGTTATGAACTTGATTGGACAGACATATTCAATATCATTTTTATGCAATGAATGAACAAGTTGCTAGCTCTTGAATGTGCAATGCTGTTGAATGTGCAATGAATGAACAAGTTGCCCAATGTTGGATGTACACAGTAATGAACAAGGTTGGAAAGAATGTGTTTATTATTGTTGATTTTACATATGGTGTGAAATTGTTTAACTTACGCTGTTCCAAGCAACTTATATAATATCAATACATAGACTATGGACATAGACCAACTACTTTATTCATTATAGTTGTATTACAATACATAACTATAATTAACATATTATCTTGATTTTGGAATGAAACATTTAATGTATAATGTGAAAAGTAAAAATTAAGAATATGGACTAAAGCCCAAAGAGTAAGGCAGTAGAAGGTCATCTAATACATAAAGTAATAGAGGCTAAGGATGTTCATCAATGTAGATTTTCCATTGTGGGCAAAACATTTGTTTAGTGTTCATAATTTGTGTGAAGCCACACCAACATATAGAGTGGAGTTGGGTAGTGTATTTCATCATGCCTTTGTATAGATGGTTTAGAACTATAATGAAAATAAGAATGATGAAAATGGATTGAAAGGAAAATTGAAATGTTGAAATTTTAGTTGTTTCAACTTTACTTTACTTCTCACCATTCAGAAGAATCCTTGCAAACTCAACATGACATTTATGTGTAGTACGCATGTTACATGCCCGTGAAACCTTCCTCAAATATCTTACTGAACTTTTGTTCATTGATACCTAGGAATACGTGAGCAACTAGACAAAGAAAGGTAAGAACATATTACGAGTGTAGATAATGGGTGGAAAGAGTACAGGTGGTAAGTCAACAATATAATCAGGTCAATGGGAAGACTGGAATCATAAATGAGTAATCTTTCACTGTTTTAATCTCCCATTTACTATTCCATAAAAAACTATTCTTGATATTTTATGTTTTGTTGATTCTGTTATACAAAACACAATTTAATAATTTAAATATTAATAAGATAGAGTAGAATTACAAATTTTAATTTTAATATTTAAAATTATATATAAGTTATTTTGTATTATATATAATTTAATATTTAATAAATTCATATATTATGTTAATATTTACTTATTTAATAAATTTATTTAAAACATAGCTCTCTTGTTTTGTTTTTCTAAAATATTTTTCAAATTGTAACATACCATTCCGTAGTCATAGACGTTTCCATATCTTTTTAAAGAGGAGCAACATTACAAAGAGGTGTTTTTAATAGAGGTATTTTTAATAATATTTTGGACATGATGTTAATTTTTCAAAATTCATTGTTTTAAATTTTTAATAAAAAAATATTTTATTTTTCTAAAAAAATATTATTAATGTATATTTGTTTGTTTTAATTTTTTGGAAAAAGATGATTTACAAAAATAAAATATTATTATTAATCTTTATTTATTTGTTTAAAGTAATTGTTTTAAATATTTATTAAAAATTGTTTTTTTAATAATTTTAAAAATATTATTATCAACATGTATATGTATTTGTTTCTGTGAAAATGAAGTATTGTAGACAAGGAATTTAGCCATAAAAAAATCACACTTTCTATAGTGAGATTTTGAAATTTAAAGTGAAATAACAATTTCAACACTTTAAATTTGAAATTTGAAAATTTCCACAAAATTAAATAGAATAAAAAGACATTCCAAAAGCTAGCTTTATTTGCTACATACAAAATTAGACTTAGCTTATAGTCTAAGTGTTATCATTGCTCTATTAATATTTAATTTCTTCAAGTGGCAAATTATGCTTTTGTGGATTACACATTTGTGCAAGGGAGTCCTTTAATGTAAAGGATGATGAGTTTCTTAGGAGAAGAAATGATTTCATGATTTTAGCATGTCTCCCCAAAGGGGAGGATTTCATAGCTTTCAAACATATTCACAAGCCTTTTATAGTAGGATTTCATAGCTCTCAAGCATATTCAGAAATGGGTGTCTTTTATATTAGATGGGTTCCCAATGGAGGTGTTTATTGCCTATGGAGCTAATGATGGAGGATTACTTAGTAGAAAGGATGATTTTATAGTTCTAACATGTTTTTCAAAAAAGGTGATTTCATAGATGTGTTGTGTCTTTACAAAGTGAGTCATTTCTTGTAGATAGGGTTAAGGATGGGGCATTATTATAAATGAGATTAATATAAAGGATTAATGTTTCCATATTGTAATAGGACCAAGACTATAGAGATATTTTGCTAAAAGAATTATTTTCTCACTTTGATACATCTATGTAAATGACATTTATTTTGAATAAGACTACAAGTAAAATTAAATTTCACTAAAAGAAGTCGGGAATTACACCCTAAATGAAGATAGTGACAAACAAAATATTCTTAATAATTTATCATCTACTATTATTATTATGACTATAACTATTATTAAATAATATGTTTATATTTCATTCAATTCAAAATGGTTTTTTCCGTGTGAAATTTGAACTTTCTTCATGCTACCACTCTAAAGTTTATTTTTTGATTTTGTTTTCTTAATAAATTATTATTAAGAATAGTTATTATATATAGGTTCATTTATAAGAATAACATTCAATTAGAGTTTATCACACAACAACTTTAAGTTAAATTTAAATTAAATTCAAGTGATACCCAACTAACAAGTATTTATATTAATTAAATTTGGTCTCTATGGATGTTAACTATCATCATTATCATATTAATAATTAATATCATAATATACACTTAATTATAAGTATATATAACTATTAAAATTATGAAAATAACTATATTTATTTAGATTAGTCAAATAATTAGTATATTATTATTAAAAATTGTATCCACCACAAGATACAAGACCAAAACATAATATTTTTAAATTCTATTGCCATGGAAATATTTATTTTTGTTTTTAAAATACAATCATAACTTAAAGATCATTCATTTAATTATAATCAAGTTCTTGCGTCTACAAGGACAAAATTTTCACCAATTCAAAAGTTATTGTAAGAGATCATTATCAAAATAGTGAACCAACTTCAATATCTTTATGATTTCAATTAACAACATTAATATGTCAAATCTCACTAGGTTGATTGGTTTAAAAGGGTTTCGTTTATAGGGCAACCCAAGGTCGAAACCTGTTGTAGTTGGGAGAGAGACCCAAAAAAACTAGCTAGCTATGGGTTGGTGCATCAGAGGTAATTTTGACGGCTAGTTATATTTAAAAAAATTATGACTAGATTTAAAGTTTGTTTTATATTAAAAACCTTATATTTTAAAATTGTAAATAAAGATAATGAATATATGTATTATTAGATAGATGAAAATGGTGTCAATTGGGTATAGTTTGGATGGTTGTGAGGAATGTTGTTATCCTCCCCACTCAAATTCAATTCCCTTAAAAATGATATGAATACATATATTTTTGTATCGGCTTCTAGGTTATATGTAATGGAAAGTTTCCTTTGATTCAATTGAATATCAAAAGATAGATGAAAATGGTGGATTTATATATAGCCTGAGTAATGCAATATCACATGATTTCTATGTTAATAGAAATTCAATATGTCCAAATAATAATAATAATTGTCTAATTTTAAGGTCACTAATAATAATATATTTTTAACTATTAGACCCACTCAAGTTGTATAATATAATTTAAGCAATATTTATAATTTTACTTTAAATAATATTTGTAATTTTACTTTAAAATTTTGTAAGATGATGTAGAACTTCAAACTCCAACATTAAAAAGAAAATCCAACTATTAAATTTTAATTGAAAGAAGATTATTAGTGCTTAATTTCTATATGAAAAAAGTATATCCCCAAGCATGATGGATTTTAACTTCACATAATAAATTTCAAGTGAAACATAAATACAAACTATTGAATTTCTCTCTATATCATATAACATCAAATAACACAAATACAATGTGTAATTCACATAAGGGAACTCACATGAAGTTGATAGTTGAAAAAGTGGCAATGGGGTGAGTAGGAATGCAAACATATGAGCATGTGCTCCTTGAATTGCCACACACACTTGCCAACTCATATATTTAAGGAACACATGCATTCTTAAAAGAACACTCATGTTCCCAATAACAAGTGTGTGCTTTTATGATTAAATTATTTTTCTCAATGTATATCCTTCACCTCCAAGTGGGGTTATCAATGATATTAGATTATTTGAGCATTAAGTATGAGTACGAGGGTCCTTGACATGGTAGGGGAAGGAAACTTGGGACTTAGGCCATAGAGGTTGCTTCTAAGTATCAAGGTCCTTGGACCAACACATCAAACCACCACACTTGACATCATGATGCCATCCTTGTCTTCCAAGTAGGGATGCATGCATCATTAGAATATTTTTAGCACTAGTTATTAGTCTTGAGGCCCCTAACATGGTCATGGGAGGAAACATGGTTATTGGACCCTAAATTAATCTTGCAATACATGTCTATGAAAAACACCTTGAACCACCGCATAATACTTCTCAAGGTTATCCCTTCCTTTGACTAGGGATATGGGTGCCATTAGGGGATTTTTTATTCTAGGTACATGATTCTTTGGTCCCTAGACATCTTTGAAGGAGGAAACCTATGCCTTACAAAAGAAAAGAAGATTCTAAGAATCAAGGTTCAAGAACGACACCTTGATCCACTACACATGACCTCTTAAGCATATCCCTATCATCTGAGTGGGGATATTGATGATATTATGAATTTTTTAGAACTAGGTATGGGCCTCAATGTCTCGGATATGGTTAGGAGGGGAAAGCTAGGTCTTAGGCCATAAATGAAGATTATAGGAATTATGTATCAAGAAAAACATATGAGCCGAAGAAGATATTTGGCCTCAAAGTGGAGTTATGTGCAACATTACAATTTTCAAGCACAAGTTATGGATCAAGGGTTCCTCAAAATGGTGGCAAGAAGAAACCTATGCTTTAGGCATGTACGAAAGATTTCATGCATCCAGGTCCAAGAACAACACCTTGAACCAACACACATGACCTCCCAAGTGTATCCTTTTCCTCTTATGGGCATATTCGAAACATTATGGTTTTTGGAGAAGTAGGTATCGATATGAAGACTTGGACCAAGTTTGGGTGACAAAACTTGCTCAATAGCTCTAAAAAGTAGCTTCCAGGGCACAAGAGCCATTGTTGAGTCCTCAAACCACCAAAAATGATCTATTTGTGGGATATTTGTCTTTCAAGTTGCAATATGGACACCACTAGAAGGGTTTGGACAACGAGTATAGTTTGTGGGGTAATAAACATGGTTAAGGGAGGAAAATCGAGCCTTAGGACCTAAGTACGATTTCAAGAATCCAACTCCAAGAAGAATGCCTCGAACCACCACACATAATTTATTAAGAGTATCATCTCCCTCTTAGTTCGAATATGGATATCATTACAAGGTTTTGATCTCTAAGTATGAGTCTCGTTGCCGTGAAAATGGTTGGGGAAGGAAACTCAATCCTCAAGCCCTAAAGGTATCTTATAAGTTTGAAGGGACATGGATGAGGACTTGAACCACCACATAGGATCTTTCTGTGAGATATTTGGCCTTTAATAGGGGATATGGGCTCTATTGGAAGGTTTTTGGAACTAGATTTGGGTCATGGTGCCTTGATTATGGTTGGAGGACGAAACCCTAGCCTTAGGCATTAAAGAAATCTTTTAGGTATTTGGGTCCAATAATGTCACCTTAAACATAGGTCTCGGGGCCCTGGACATGGTTAAGGGAGGAAACATGAACCTTAGGCCCTAAGGGAAGCTCCTATTCATCCAAGGCCAAGAAGGATGCCTCAAATACCCACACATGGCCTCTTGAGGGTCCTATGGATGCCTCAAATATTTATTTAGGACTTAAGGCATGGCCTTATTCAATAGATCATTTCCAAGTTCCTGAGACACATACCTACTCCTCAAAACCACCTAGTGGCACTGACATCTAAAATCATAGGAAAATTATACTCTCAGGAGGCCATGTGTGGTTATTCGAGGCATCCTTATTGGCCTTGGATGGATAGAAGCTTCCTTTAAGGCCCAAGGTTCATTTTTCCTCTCCTGACCATGTTCAAGGCACCGTGACCCAAATCTAGTGCTAAGAGCCTTCCAATAGATCCCATATCCCCTCTTAAAGGCAAAAGATCCTATATAAAGGTCACATGTGGTGGTTCAAGTCCTAATTCATGTCCATTCATCTTTATAATATTTCTTTAGGGATTAAGGCCCGAGTTTTCTCCCCCAACCATGGTCAAGGCAACTCTAGATGCCTCAAATATAACTTTAGGACCCAAGTCATGGCCTTCTTCACTATATCATTTCTAGGGTCCTAGGACACATACCTAGTGGCACTTACGTCCCCAATCATAGGCCAAGGTACCCTCAGAAGGCCATGCGTAGTTTTTCAAGGCATCCTTCTTGGCCTTGGATGGATATAATCTTCCTTTAGGGCCTAAGGTTCATGTTTCCTCCCATAACCATGTCCAAAGTGTTGGGACCCATGTTTTAGGTGACATTGTTGGCCCCATATACATACAATATTTCTTTAGGGCATACAACTAGTTTTTCTTCCCCCAACCATGTTTAAGGCACCATGGCGCAAATCTAGTGCTAAAAAAATTCTAATGGATCCCATATCCCCTCTTAAAGGCCAAATATCCAATAGAAAGGTCCTATGTGGTGGTTCAAGTCCTTGTTGATGTACCATAGTCAAGTCTTATTTGGATGCCTCAAAGCTTTATATAGGGCCTAAGGCATGGTCGCCTTCCCTAGATAATTTTCAAGGTCCTAGGACACATACCTATTTCTCAAAACTACCAAGTGGCACCAACATCCCCAATCATAGGTCAAGGATACCCTTAGGAGGAAATGTGTGGTGTTTGAGGCATCCTTCTTAGACCTGGATGGATAAAATCTTCCTTTGGAGCATAAGATCAATGTTCCCCCCCCTGACCATGTCCATGGATTTGAGACCCATATTTGAGGTGGCATTATTGTCCCTAGATGCCTAAAATATTTCTTATGTGCCTAAGGCTAGGGTTTCCTTTCCCAACCATGTTTAAGACACTGTGACCCAAATCTATTGCTAAAAACCTTCCAATAGATCCCATATCCCCTCTTAAAGGAAAAACATCCCATATAAAGTTCCTATGTGGTGGTTCAAGTCCTTGTTCATGTCCCTTCAGCCTTAGAAGCTATCTTTAGGGCTTGGGGTTGAAGTTTCCTCCCCCAACCATGGTCTAGGTTGTTTTGGATGCCTTAAAGCTTTATTTAGGACCCAAGACATGACCTTCTTCCCTAGTTTGTTTCTAAGGTCCTGAGACACATACCTACTGCTCAAAACTATCTAGTGGCATTGACATCCCTAATCATATGCCAAGGATACCCTCAAGAGACCATGTGTGGTTGTTTGAGGCATTATTCTTGGTCCTAGATGGATAGAAGCTTCCTTTATGGCCTAATGTTAATGTTTCCTCCCCTAACCATGTCCAGGGCCCCGAGACCCATGCTTGAGGTGACATTATTGGTCCCATTTGCCTAAAATATTTCTTTATGGACTAAGGCTAGGGT
>JASDQU010104485.1:449186-463315 GCA_032191745.1 Picea mariana | reverse complement strand
TATTCCAACTGGCTCATTTTGGTAGTTTTCCAGTTTGGCAGTTTTTTCCTAGTTTTCAGGTCCTCGACTTTCGGGGCTGTTTTGAGGCCCTAAACAACGTTTTTAGGGCTCGCCACAATCAAACTATAGACTGAGTTAAAGTTTTACGACAACATGTGTATTTCTTGAACAGACCTTTCCAACGGGCTATCGTGTGCCTAAAACGAAGATCGTATGCAAAAGTTATGACCCCGAGAAGTTGATGTACTAACTTACCCAAACAGGGCCCGCATGACTTTTGGCGCTTCATCTCCTAGGGTTAGGTTTTTGGATGTATAGGGTTTTTGACATTCATGTTTATTGTAAAAAGGCCTTCAGATCCTCATGGTAATGATCTTCTTGCGAATGAGCGCAACCATCACATATCTTCTCAGAGATAAGCCGCCACCATTCTAGCAAGCTTGTTTTCCACTGCATTTTATAGTTTCAACTTATTTCCTTATTGAATAGAAACTAGTTTGAGTGGATATCTGTTATTCTGTGTTAAGCGTCTTTTGATAATAAATCTGTATTCATTTTGTTCTACTCATGAAAATTTAGATCAGAGAGGTCTTCTCCTTGTCGTTCTTAATGCATTTCCCCAACGAGATCAAGGTACAAAGAATTGAGTCTCGAGCTTGTTTCTCTTGAGGAAAAAATCTCTCGCACGCCCAAGCGACCTATCATAGAGGGAGAAAAGAAATACGATGGGATAAGAGATCCCTTCAAAATTTTGCTCGAGGAAGCCCTCATACAACAGAGGAACGAGATGATGGATAGTTTTGTGCAAATCCCTCGATGACTACCAACATGAGATGCATCTTCCTCAAATGGAGGCGCCTCCCCCTTCAAGGTACAAATAAACTTCGATATTCCTATATTTGAAGGTTAGATAGACGTCGATGCTGTAGAAAAGTGGTTAAATTTGCTAGAAGGGTATTTCTTTGTCCATAACATCTTGAATAAAGAAAATATTACTTTTGCGCTCCTCAAAGCCATTCCCCATGTCAAATATTGGTGGGAAACTTTCTGTGAGTAGAAGGAAACAGAGGAATCCTCATTATTTACAGTCATGGCCGCCTAAGAGTCCTTCCGGGATGTTATTAAGGAACAATACTACCCTGTTGGAAGTTATGATGACCTGTACAAAAAAAGGACCACACTGCGATAGGAAAGAGAGAAAGCAGTGCCCGAGTTCACAAATATCTTCCATACCTTGCGCACCAAGATGGGTATCAAATATTTTGAGTGACATCTGGTGGTCAAGTATCACAACGATCTTCATAGATACATCTAGGATGAAATGGAGTTTCTGGACATCTCATCCTTGGGAGCGGCCTACCGATATGCCTTCAAAATCGAGCAGAAGCTCAAACAAAAGACGCGACAATTTGGGCCTGGGAACCCCGAACAACAAAATCTAGGAAAAGGTGGCCCCAACCCGCAAAACAAAAGACAGAGAAAAGACAAACCACCTCAAGACAACTACTCTAGGCCGCAAGTAAAGAAGGACACTGGAAAGACAAAGAAAGATACCGGGAAGTGGTGCGACTTCTATAAGATCCCCTGGCATAACATTGTTGATTTTTGCTCAAAGCAGTCGTTGGAGGCTGAGCTGAAAGCCTCTGAATCATATGCGGGTTCTGACTCTGAGTTAGAAAACAAAGGGGGAGACAGATCATTGACGCAAAAACCAGTGCTACTGTTGCTACTACCAAGCTCCATCCCGATGAACTAGATGATCCAAAGGAAGGAGAGTGCCTTTTTCATTCACAGATGTGGGTGAAGGGCACCCCGCTGCACTTCATCGTTGATAGAGGTAGGCAGAAGAACCTCATCTCAGCAGAGGTTTTCAAGTGACTCGCCCTGCCAAAAATGTTGCACCCACAACCCTACATCATCAGATGGCTCTGCCAAGGAAGTGACATCCACCTGCCATACGACATCAAACCCTTCAAAGATGAGGTAATGCGTGATGTTTCCCCTCTCGAAGTTTGTAATTTTATTTTGGGCCAACCGTATTTATGGAAACACCATGTTGTATATGAGTCTAGGCTTCGCAGTGTTATTATTACTTTGAACAAGAAATTGTACAGGATACTTGAGGTAGTCCCACCTAGTGATATTTCCTTGAGCTCTACCAAGCAATGTAAGAAGGTCATCTCTCAGACGAGGAAGTTTTTCTTCTTTGCGATTCACTCTCAGAATGAGCGAAAGATCGCAACCACATCTAGAGTCTCCACGACTGACCTCTCCACACAACATAATCAAGTGGATAAGGTCATGGAAGAATAACCAGATATATTCTCCTCACCTACTGGGGTACCTATGCACTGTTAGGTCAAGCACCCCATCGATATGACCCCTGACACACCACTGCCCAATGGGCCAGTCTACCACCACTCCATGTTAGAGAATGAGGAGATCAAGTGGTACATCCAAGAACTGCTCCACAAGGGGAAAATCCATCCCAGCTCATCACCTTGCGGGAGCCCAATCGTGCTGGTATAGAAGAAAGATGGAACCTGGCGACTTTGCATTGATTACTGGGCCCTGAATAAAATCACAGTTAGAAACCGGTACCCGGTTCTCCGAATCAATGACCTCCTTAATCAACTCACAAGGGAAAAATACTTCAGTAATATTGATCTGAAGTACGGATATCACCAAGTTCCGATAGAACAAACAAATGTATGGAAGACTGCCTTCAAGTCAAAGGAAGGTCTTTTTGAATGGTTGGTCATGCTATTTGGTTTGACAAATGCTCCAACCACTTTCATGAGGATGATGGACAATATCCTACGACCATTCACCAATACTTTTGTAGTGGTGTATCTGGATGACATTCTCATTTACAATAAGACTTGGGCAGAACACTTGCAACATATTCAATAGGTTTTGCACACCCTGTGGTAGCACAAGCTATATGCCAAATTGGAAAATGCTCCTTCGACATGGAAATGGTCCATTACCTAGGCTACATCGTTTGTCAACATGGCATACATGTGGATCCAACTAAGATCCAAGTCATCCGTGACTGGCCATCCCCAACCACACTCACTGAGATTCAGAGCTTCTTAGTCCTTGCCAATTTCTATGCCAGGTTCGTACAAGAAACATGGTGATGACGACGACGACGCTCCAGCTGCTTCTGATCTTCCTCTACACTCTCCACCTCATCATCATTCGGCCAAAACTCATGCACAAGATCATAATGGCTTTGCAGATTCCTCTTCCCCAAGTTTTCAGTGGCCTCACCCCTACTCTGCCCAGAGTCATAACCAACGTCTACATGTAGAAGATTTGGGGTTCAGTGCGTGAGTAGTTATCTAATCAAAGTGCTTTGTATTCATAATCTATTGGTTTAGCATCGACATCATAGGGTATCACCAAGTATGAGATGTAACGACATCTTAGCTTTAATATGTATTATTCTCATGTTATAGATTTGTCTTTTATATTCTTATTTCTTTGTGTTGATACATGTTGCTTCAAATTTTCTTGTCTGATCACACCTCAATACCAATAATTTTAATTTTATATTTTGGATATGCCAATAAAACCAATAATTTGAGTACTGAAGGAGCGGATTTGTCTGATCACACAATATCAATAGTTTTAGTTTTATATTTCAGATACGCCAATCATACCAATACTTTGAGTGGTGATCGAGCACTAATCTGTTCCGCTCCTTTTTTCCATTTTCGACTTTGTTGTAAATGGATGACTGCATTCCCTTTGCCGATAAACTATTAAATGTTCATTTGTGTTGCATTTCCTACTATTATCTACTTAATAATATTGGTATTTATGTCTTCTATAAAGTACACCAGTCTGCTAAATACTTAATCCAATTCTTAATGCTTGCTTAGTTTGTTTATTATTTGACCACTACCATCCATTATGGAGAAAATACATTTACTTTTCCAAGAGTCTCTCAACGATAGCAAATAAATTTTACTTTTCAAAGATTCTCTTAGCGATAACAATGGATGAAAGTCTTGGTAATGTTGGATTAAGCATTGAAAATATCATTGGAATGTTGACGGTAGAAATCAAAGAGGCATATCAATTTATTGTGAGTGAATTGTGACATTTAGAAGATCTTCTGGATTGCTTGGTATGTATGACTCACAACATTTTCCATTACTTCTTTATCTTGGTCTGCCCGTCTGTCTGAGGATGGTAGCTCGTGATAGGTGTCGGTTTTGTCCCAACTAACTTGAAAAGCTCTTGCCAAAATCCTCCCATGAACCTGCTATCTCTTCCACTGAAAATAGTTTTTGGAAACCCGTGCAATCTTTGAAGAACAAATCTGCTACCTGTGCTACGAAATATTTGGAGGGTATGGAAAAAAATGTGCAAACTTCATGAGCCTATCGACCACCACATAAATACAATATTTTACCTCCACCTAGGGAAACCATATAATAAATTCCATATAAATGCTTTCCCATTTTTGTTCTGGGATGGGAAGTGGCTGAAGTAATCCAGTCGGTTGAGTATGCTCCACTTTTTTCTGTTGGCAGACTTTGCATTCCCTCACGAATCTCAACACATCCTTCTTGAGGCCTTTCCATGTAAATCTTTCCCTGATATGCCTGTAGGTTTTCAAGTACCCAAGGTGTCCTGCCAAAGGGGAACTGTGTGTTTCCTGCATGATTTTGTCCTTCAACTGATATTTTGGTACCAAATAGATTTTGTCTTTGTAATAAATGATTTCATCTATAACTCAATACCGATCACCCTGGATCCGATCGTCTAGGATTTCAGAAGAAAATCTATCCTTGGATCTGACCATCTAGGATCTCAGAAGAAAATCTATCCTTGGAGTATTCTACCAATAGGATATATTTCCAATCAACTAAAATATCCATGAGGGAGAGAGTGGATGGTAATATGGAAAGGGAATCAAATACCACATTGTTCTTTCCCTTCACATATTCAATCTCAAAATCATATGCTTGAATTTTACTGATCCACTTCTGCTGCCTCTCACTCAATTCTTTTTGCTCCATGAGGAACCTCAGGGTGTTATGATCTATCTTCACTTTGAACTTGTTCCCCACAAAGTACTGTCTAAATTTGGCCAATGCATGCATAATGGACAACATCTCCTTATCATATATTGAATAATGTCGCTCATATTCCCTAAGTTTGCAGTTCTCAAAAGCAATAGGATGATTATTTTGCATCAACAGGGATCCTATACCTATCCGTGAAGCATCACACTCAAGCACAAATGGTTGAGTGAAGTATGGTAAGGCTAGAACATGGCATGAACTCATTACTTGTTTCATTTTCTCAAATGTCATTTGCGCCTCATCTGTCCAACTGAAAACTCCTTTCTTAGTGATATATGTAAGAGGTGTCATCAACTTTAAGATCCCCTTAACAAATTTCTTGTAATAAGTGCAGAGCCCTAGGATGATTTTTAGTTCTGTCAGATTTCTGGGGGTAGGCCACTCTATAATTTCCATGATTTTCTCCTAGTGGACCTGGACACCATTTCACCCGATCACATGCCCCAAGTAAAGAATCTCAGTCATGCCAAACTCACATTTGGACTCCTTTGTGTAGAGATGTTGCTCCTCCAAAATCCCCAATACCTCATCCAAATGCCTGAGATGATCCTCCCAAGTCCTGCTATAAATGAGAATATCATCAAAGAAGACCAACAAAAATTTCCTCAACTGTTTATTGAACACATGGTTCATGCATGAATGGAATGTAGCAGGGGCGTTGGTTAACCTAAAAAACATAACCAAGAACTCATAATTCCCATAATGGCATCATAAGGCAGTCTTATGACTGTCCTTCTCTTGAACTCAAATCTAGTGGTACCCTTAATGAAGATCAATCTTTCTGAAATATTTTGCTCCCCTTAAATCATCCATCAGTTCATCGATCCTTGGAATTGGGTACCTCTTCTTTATGGTTTTCTTGTTAAGTTCTCAGTAGTCAACACACATCCTCATGGAACCATCCTTTTTCTTAACCAATACCACCGAAGAGGCAATAGGGCTAGAACTAGGTCGATTATGACCCATCTTTAACAAATCCTTGATGGTTTTTTCTATCTCTTGGGGTGGCGGTAAGGATTGGTTATGACATATTTAACCCCTTCTTCTAATTCTATAATATGTTCAAATCCTCTATGTGGGGTTACTCCTAGAGGAATGCCAACAAAAACCTTCTGATGTTTGCGAAGCAATACCTTAATATCGTCTGAATACTGTTGAGTATGATCTAGTGGCTCCCTATCAGAAATGTAGCACTCAACTTCCCTCTCTATGTCTCCATGCCACATCACTACCTCCATACTGTGAGATGACACAATCCTGGGAGGATACTGGTGCATATCTCGTAAAAATACCTTTTTTCCATCTGGTCCCATGAACTCCATTTCCATAGTCCTCTGATCTGTAGTGTATTTCCCAATGAAGTATAACCACTGAACTCCAAGCACCACATTAGTTTCTGATACATCCACCACAAAGAAATCATCTATCAACGTATAATTCCCCATGGTTATTTTCAACTTGGGGATCCATTTAGTGCACTCCATCTTATAGCCTCCAGGTATGATCATGGTGAATCCCTCAAACTCCTCTGTCGGAATCTCTCTCCTATCCACCAAAGCTACATATATAAAGTTGTGCGATGCTCCACTATCAATCAATATTGTAACCTTGTGCCCCTGCAGGACTCCTCAAACTCTGAAAGTGTGGTACCTGGGAAGTCCCGACATGGATGCCATAACATGGCCCTTAGCCCAAACCTATGATGTCTCTTCACCTGATGTCTGGTGTTCCTGTTCTTGTTTCTGTTGCTCTTCCTTATCATCACTATCACTGTCCGAATAGACCTCAATATAATAAGCCTTGCTGGTCTTGTCTTTCCCATCACACTTGTGCCCTGGTATCCATGACTCCCGAAAAATAAAGAACAATTTATTCCTCCTTAGCTCCTTTCTTGTTTCTTCATCTAGCTTCTGCTTCCCAACCCAATCCCTCTAAAATGGTTTAGTTTCCTTTCTCTTATGTGGGAAGGTGGGTTTCATTGGAAACCTGTTCTTGGGAACAACATCCTACATGTCTCTAGTACGAATGACTGCATCCTTCAAAGTGGTGGATTTGTAGGCCTTCAACCATCCACATAATGGCTCTGATAGCCCCTCAATGAACAACATCACCAATCGTGCCTCAGATATGTCTGTCACCATCACTGCTAATATTTGGAATTCGAAGATAAATTCCTTTGGGATACTTGTCTGCTTGAGTTGAGCCAACTCTTGAAAATGGATCTCTGGGTATTTCCTTTCAAACCTATCAATGATCCTCTATGATAAATCGAGGTATGAAGTGATGCCTGAATGACCCAGTGTCACTAACCCATTGTACCACCACCCATGGGCTTCTCCATTCAAATGTAGGATGACAAGCTTAATAGAATCAAATTCAACCATTTTGTTGAGATGGAAATAAGTGTCCAACTTCTACACCCATCCTCTAGCAGTGCATTTTGATGAACCATCAAAGTTTGGAATGGTCAGTTTTCCCAATGTGCGTTGTAAATCCATGTTTTGGGACATAGTCCCCTTGGCCCCCCTAGGCATGTTCTTTATTTTTAAGCGGAAACAATCATGAAATGACATGGTATCTTGAAAATCATCTCCCAATCTCCAATACTCCTCCAAATAAGCTCCAAAGGGTATATTCTGATCAGTCCGCTCCATTCGCCATGATGCATCATTATAAAATAATTGAGGCATGGTAGGACCAGGTGTCCTGGTGTACAAATGGGGGTGGCTCTGCATGGTGGTGTGAGAATGGATTCCTTTCCCATTCGTAGAATTCCTTTCACCATTATGATTTTGCTTGTCTTGACTCCCCATGGTGTTAATTGCCATCTGCCCCATCAAATCCATCATTGCTTTCTGGGCTCTGGCCAAATCATTAAATGCGCTGAGAAGACTGCTGAAATACTATTCATATTTGTCACTCATGATGTCTTCACCCTTATATACCTTATTTACCTCAGGCTGAGCTTCTAATTCCTGAACGGGTTCTTCCTTGTCCAATTGAGATTCTCGACTCTGGTATATATTCCTTCTGTGGGTGGCGTTCTTCCTCTCTTCCCTATTCATTTACTGCCCAATTCTTTAACTTTTAGATCCCCATGGCTGAGCGAGGAACATGCTCTGATACCATTGTAATATTCCCACTCATATTTCTGGAAAATTTTCTTGGTTTAGACTGTAATTACTTCATCAAACAATTGTTGTTTAGAATAATTAAATGTCTGTTGATATAGTAGTTTTAACACAGATTCTTATTCTCCTTAAGATCTAATGGCTACTCAATTTTGGGAGACAAAGATAAAATGAAATATAAATTAGTCATTCCCCAATCATGGTCTACAATGGAAATTCCAATATTAATGACACAAATATTTGTTGTATTTTTCTTTTATAGCAACACTATCACCATAAAAAACAACACAATAGTATATGCAGTGATAAAAACATGGAACCTGGTGTGTATGGAACATGGAACAATAGTATATATATATATATATATATATATATATATATATATATATATGCTGGATGTAGCACTTCACAATCCTATAGACGCTCCCTTTTTTTAGACTATAATAAGTAATCAATGGACAAATTTCCTTTTGGAGATAATTCAACCCCACTTGGAAATGAATTTGTCAATAGAAAGCAACTCGACCTTGTCACTAAATACAACTACTAGCTAAGGGACTTGACCCATTATGTATGAGGGTGTCCAACAAGAAATTACTCGCCCCCAATCACCATGTACTCATCTTCACAGAGAAAATTCGCCCAACTGGTGAGGAAATTGACCTAGAATTGAGATTATCTATTTCAACACATGGAAGATCAACTCCAACTATTATATCATGCGCCCAAGAGGTGGACTATATGCCCAACAATCAGAGAATGCTCCCAAGTAATGGAAAATGTGCCCAACAATGATAAAACTCATCCTGCACTATGTTACAAGGGAAAAACTCTCTATGGCCAACGATAAACCACAACAGATAGGTATGACTGCAGAAATCAAATCAATTCCAACATATTCTATATAGACTAATGTGCAATATAAGAAATAGGCCTACCTCGATCCAACGTTTGATGATGTTCCACCGTAGAGCACTTTGACCCAAAGATTTATACCTGCAAGAAGTTCTCAACAAACAAGTAGAGCAAGTACATAATGATGATATAAAAGGGGTTAGCACATTAGATAGCATAATCCATTAATAAACATTACAAACATGCCCATGGATAATAATCATATATTTTCAAGATACCAATAGGACGGGAAAGGAGTATTTGTATTAATAATTGATCAGCATAAGTGACAACATTATAGACTTCAGTGTCGGCACGGTTCGAAACCAAGAAACCGAGTTCCTTCCAACTGGGTCTCCACAACTTCAATCCTCCACCAAAGGCAAGCTCATAGGAAAGAGGCAATGAGGTCCTCTCAATAATAGGGAAAGAGCTTGGAGGCTGAACACTGTTTTCAAACTTGAGGGACAAAGGGATGTGGACTCAATATGAAGTAATATCTCCAGAGTAACTTTGCTCTCAAAGTTGAATGCTTTCTCTTCTTTTCCATAGCTCGAAATTGTGCTCTTATAGCCTTTAGAATGCAACTGAAAGGCCGAGTCAGAACGTTTCCAGTATATGGAAGGCCAAGGATCAGAGATCTTCTGTCGTGACATGGAAACCCGACCTCATTTTGTATTTTTTGGCACAAATCCCAATATACGCGAGCTGTAGTGGAGCAACAAGCATATATGCATCTTGTATAACGGATATGGAGCGTATATGTGGAAAAATGTATATTTTTAGCTCTGGATTCATAAAAAATGGATGATAAGCTTGCATAGGGAAATGGAAAAAGGCCCTCTGTGCAAGATAGCAATGATGAGGCAAATCTTGCTATAACAGATGCCCCCTAATGTGTGAGATCAGAGGAGTATCTACGATGGCCTAAATACATTATAAATAACCCATAAGTGGAGTGGTAGAGAACCAGTTGGATGAACTCAATTGCTCATTACATTATGTACTGACTTTGCATACATGGATGCCAAGAATACAATGCAGATCCATGTGGAAAATATACCAAACAAGTGTTCATGGCCATGAATAGGTAAATACAAATGTGGTTATATGCCAAAAGATGTCATAGTCACGAACAAGGCCCAATGAAACTAGTCTCAAAATCAATCTGAAGATATTTGTATACCAGGAAGTACAATCTGATCTCCCATGATAACTGAAGTCAAATAGGTACTGGTCCAATGAAGGGGAAGCACCAACTCAGGAAAGTTGTGGCCACATAGTGATGTCTTCAAGTCTTCTACACTATCTGCCAAAGGTGCAAGTCTACATCATGTGAATAAAGGAGTTGAGGTTGAACACGATGAGACATCGTTTGATTACCGATCATTGAGGTATACCGTTAACAAACGCGAGACAACCTACCAATAATGAAAGTAGGTATCAATGCACTAAGTACATTCCTACAAGTGTGAAAAAGGAGTCGATGTCGAACACTTGAGAAATCCATTGATCAGGAGACATTGATGTATTCCCATCTGTCAATGGTGAGAGAGACTTCCACTAATGACTGCAAGCCTCAATGTACTCATAAAAATATAGGTCCCATATCCAGAATAAATGAGTTGAAGTCGATGGAAAGAGACCCGCTGAAAGGAGAGCATTGAGGCATCTCTCATCAGTCAACACGAGGAACAAAGCAGGAGCTTCATGATTTGGTGGAGATCAGATGAAGAACATGTTCACGAACCAACAAACTTGTGCATCTTTCGCGTGTGCCAAATGCAAGTGGTACACAAAGAGAACCTTTTGAATAGCAGCCAATGATGAAAAACTGCTGACAAAGGTGAGGAAACCACCAATAAAGCTAATGGCATCCAATACACTGCACGAATCCCAAAGTGTGAATAGATGTCTTGTCGTCGAACACAAGGGAAACCACCCAGTCAACGACCAATGATGAAATGTCAATTGCTGGGTTCAAGGTGACCTACCAATGATGAAAGTAGGGCCAAGGTGCATGATAAGACCAAAGTATCATGTGATTCTGAGACAAACTGAGGGTATGGTCGACATGCAAAGTCAAGATTTCTGAGGAGTGGCCAACACAAGTTGATAGATTTCCTTTGAACAAGAGCATGAGATATATGGTGGAATCTGACAGAATGGACTCAATGATGTGACAATTAGAAGCAACATGCATCAATAATGTTCTCTATAGGGACTGGAAGAGTAATCAGTTGGTAGAGAAAACTCTGTAGCGAGATCAGCTTCCTAAGGCCATGATAAACCCAAAATTATGATGAGACAAAGACTCAATAACTTTGTGCTCTGTTCAAAGGCGACATGATTGCTGCCAATTACAATATAGTACTCCATTCCCGCCCGTCTTTTTTTGTTTTTTCATAACAAATGAATTCTATGATATAGATGAGAGAAAGAGTGTCGCATGTAAGAAAAACTAGTTCCAGCAGTGGAACATACCTATGCTCAATGCAGGGAAATGCATGCGGGAGATGGACACTTAGGGTGATGTTCCCTCCAGGGTATAGGGTGTCAAATTGTGAAGGATATAAACAAGGCTTTGCTTGGTTGAGGATGCAAAAACTGCTTAGGTAACGGTTTATAACGCAAAGCGAGAACTGACTAAAGGCTCAATACTGCAAGCGAGGGCATGAGATGCAATCACAACGTAACACCAAAAAATGTCATTTTTTATGTCTTTTAGTCTACTTGGTGTGAAAAAGGGGTAAACTTGTGCCAAATAGACGTCTTTTCAAATCCAATTTATGAGTGTGAAAAAGACAAGTTCACTCAACGATCTTTTCTATTTTTGATAACGAGTAAGAAAAGAGATTAACTAAGACTCATGACCTTTCAAATCCATTTTAACGAGTGTGAAAGGGACAAATCACTCGGCAATATTTTTGGTTTTTAGATGAGTCATAAAAGAGCTTAACTAAGACTCGTTTGGAAGATTCTAGGTGGCAAGCCATGGGGGAGGCCAAGGCTCCCGTGTAGAACTTTTGTGGAATGTCGGTATCTTACGAAGAACCGACACAATATTGGGAAGACCCAAAGATCTCCAAGTCGAGGAGGTAAAAGTGCTAATGGAGGTTATCGTCTCCGTGTTATATCAGATAATGTCTCTTCCTGGAAAAGACATAGGCGAAGGCATTGGATACCCCACAAGACCATCCCAATCAAAGGGAACCTCGTCAAGACTTGGAGGGAGAGAACTCGGGAAGAGTAAAACTCTCTCTTGTTCAGAAGGTGAAGTAATAGAAATGCTAATGACATGGCATAGAAGGTATAGAACTAGAACCAGAAGAGCGGGATTGACCAAAAATTACATTGGTGTGACTGCTTCCTTAGACTTGTCACTCTCCGAGAGAAGAGTAGGATCGATCAAATATTGCATCGATACGACCACTTCCTTAACCATTGGTTGAATAGGATGCGAGACAACAAGGTCAAGAGGTGCATCACCCCAAAAAACAAGAGTGTTGTTGGTCGAAGATTGCATCGACACGACCATTGGTTGAACAAGATGCGAGACAACGAGGTCAAAAGACGCATCACACCTGAACATAGGAGAAGTGTCGGTCGAAGATTGCATCGACATGACCACAGGTTGAACGGGATGTGAGACAACAAGGTCAAAGGACGCATCAAACCCTAAAGGGAAAGGGGTGTTAGTCGAAGATTGCATCGACATTACTGTTGTATCAACCAAAGAAGGAACAGAGTGTTGTGAAACCATAGATGCCTCAGAACCCAAAGGGCCCTTAGGTGAGCCCCACGCTTCTGGTATCCCAGTAGTGGCAGGACACAAACGAGTAAGGTGAATTCCTTCACACATCCTGCAAAGGAGTTTAGGCTTACGTCTGAGACGTCTAGGCTTCTCAATCATATGAATGCCCCCAGCATGACTTGCAGTGGTTGGTGACATGCTCCCAGCATGACATGCAGAGGCTAGTAGAAAATCTCCAACATGACTAGCAGAGGTTGGTGATGGATGTGCAGTGTGACTAGCAGCGACCAGACATGTGCCCCCAACATGACTTGCAGTGGCTGGTTGTAGGTCTTCAACATGACTCGCAGAGGTTGTCGACCAATCTCCAACATGACTAGTAGAGGTTGGTGATATAATTCCAGTATGACATGCAGTGACTGGGCTTGTGTCTCTAGCATGACTTGCAGCGGCTGGTTGTAGGTCTTCAACATGACTCGTAGAGGTTGTTGACCAATCTCCAACATGACTAGCAGAGGTTGGAGATATAATGCCAGTATGACACGTAGTGATTGGACTTGTGGCGGTGGTGAATTGTGGCGTTTGAGACCAAGGTCCAAGGAAAGATTGGTTTTGAGAAATTGCAGGCTAGGAAGGATCCTGGTTTACACCCTGTCCCAGTCCAACATGATAGTATCCTCCTCCATACTGATTCATAAAGGGTTGTAAGGGCATCGAAGTCGCTTGCGAAGAGAAAGCGGCATGAAAAGGGTTACTCATGTGAGGATATATGTTTCCCCCAAACGAAGGAACTTCGGGAGGGAGGTTGCCCATACTATAAAAGTAATTCCCCCTGGATGAAACACTAGAGGGCAGACGGAGGTCCGCCATGGAAAAAGTGTTCGTAGGAACCGACATAGCGGAAGAAGGATAAGTGGACGGAGTGTAACATGTGGAAGGATTTCTTAATTGGTCACTTACTTCTTGGATAGTGGATTCATAGGAAGGAAGATTCCAACCTCCTACCGTAAGAGGTGTTCGAAGGATATGACTCCCACCAAACAGAGAGGGATAAGAAGGAGGCATCATGCCCCCAGACCCAAAACTTGTATTCGCATAAGGAGGCAAGATAGAGGATGGAAACTGTGGAGACATATAAAACATACCATGAGAAAAATGATCAGAGACCCAAGGCATTGATTGAGTACCATAATTTTGCATACCATTATAAAAACATATGGATTTTTCCCCATGAACGTCATTGGGGGG
>JASDQU010104485.1:425198-449151 GCA_032191745.1 Picea mariana | reverse complement strand
TATGCGTGCAAACGGGCTAACGTGGTTGAGTGGCCTCTCTCTCTAAAGAAGGTATGTCTCATCCAAGAGGGACCTGAGACTCCCTGCTAAAGTTTGGAGGTAACAGAATCAGTTATAGAGGCCCTCATGGGCTTAACAACCAGTCAGTCAGATCCCCCCGGAGAGGTAATCCTCCATAAAGGTTGTGTGTTGTCTGATCTCTATCTGACCCAGGATACACGCATAATAACCCCTGCAAGTAACCTATGAGATACCTAAGTCAAGAAACTAATAAACCACTGTACAACCGATGCACAGGCGAGTAGTCGTAAGTCTGGATCACCGTATGGGCAGGGTAGCAAAGCCCGAAGCCTTGAAAGCACCACCTCTCACAGAGGTATGGGCACTAGCAAGATCCCCAAATACGAATAAATCCACAGAAATATCTCTGACGCTAGGCAAGTATCCAGGGGTTATCCCTTCAACTAACTTTGTGCGACCTCGTGATTAACTCCAGTGTGAGCGGAGCCTCCTGATATTACCAATTATACAATGGATTTCTCAACTCCCTGTCTCAGACACATATGTTGATTTAATTGCATTGGAGAAGTTTACTCACAAAAATCCTATTCCAGGGCACTAAATCCTAGAATAGTTTGTGCACCCTAAAAAATAAAATCGTGACTAATCAATTTTAGTTTAAAGCATAAATTTTATTGGTCGTGGTTACTCAAAAAGGTATGGAAGTGAAACTCATGGTGTTATGGCTTTGCAAGAAAATAAATACGGATATAATGCAAAGTCTATCTTTAAATTTTCAATGAATGATATGCTAAATAAGAACAATGGAGTCTTTAATTTCAACTCTGCAATTTAGAAGTAAAATGCAATCTTTCACTAAATGTGCTAAGCTAATGATAAAGATTCCAAGATGAAAATGCAAACCAATGCAAAATGCCTATTTTTTTTGTATTTTCAATATACTAAAAAGAAAATGCATGGACTGATGAGCAACCTGATATATAAATTCTACTGTGTATAAAAGAAATAACTTGAGCAGAATACCAATCAGCCAAGCAAACAACCCAGATAACAAGGACAAATCAAAAATGGAAAACAAAGAGAAAGACTCCACCCAAAAATTCAACTCCAATCAAGTTTCCTGTGATCCTAAATAATCTCAACAGGCACTATAGAGACCTAAGAAGGCTCAACAATCTTCAAATCCCACCCAATAGTCACTAAACCAGGCAAAACAAGCAAGGGGAAGTGGTATACGTGACTGTTCAGGAGAACATAGCGTATATATGCTTCTTGCAGTGAGACAACAAGCATGTATAAGCGACTGTCAAGGCAAAAAGGGCATATATGCTTTAAAACAAGACTAGGCAAGGGAAAAAGGCTGAAAAATCAGACTCATAGTGAACATAATCTATCAAGTAGTGATACGACAGGAAATACAAAGGAAAAAGAGCAATGTAAGAAGAAAAAATACTTCAATCCTTAGAAGGAATATCTATCCCCAGTGGAGTTGCCATTTCTGTTACAAGGGAAAAACTCTCTATAGCCAAGGGTAAACTACAACAGACATGTATGACTGCAGAAATCAACTCAATTCCAACATATGCTATATAGACTAATGTGCAATATAAGAAAGAGGCCTACCTCAATCCAACGTTTAATGATGTTTCACCGTTGAGCACTTTGACCCAAAGCTTTATACCTGCAAGAAGTTCTCAACAAACAAGTAGAGCAAGTACATAGTGATGATATAAAAGGGGTTAGCACATTATATAGCATAATCCATTAATAAACATTACAACCACGCCCATGGATAATAATCATATATTTGCAAGATACCAATAGGACGGGAAATGATTAGTTCTATTAATAATTGATCAGAAGAAGTGACAACATTACAGACTTCAGTGTCAGCATGGTTCGAAACTAATAAACCGAGTTCCTTCCAACCGGGTCTCCACCACTTCAATCCTCCACCAAAGGCAAGCTCATAGGAAAGAGGCCATGAGGTCCTCTCAACAATAGGAAAAGAGCTTTGGGGTTGAACACTGTGTTCAGACTTGAGGGACAAAGGGATGCACACTCAATATGAAGTAATTTCTCCAGAGTAACTTTTCTTTCAACGTTGAATGCTTTCTCCTCTTTTCCATAGCTTGAAATTGTGCTCTTATAGCCTTCAGAATGCAACTGAAGGGACGAGTCAGAACGTTTCCAGTATATGTAAGGCCAAGGATCAGAGATCTTCTGTCATGACATGGAAACCCGACCTCATTTTGTATTTTTTGGCACAAATCCTGATATACGCGAGTTGTAGTGGAGCAACAAGCATATACAGATCTTGTATAACTGATAGGGAGCGTATATTTTTAGCTCTGGATTCATCAAAAAGGGATGATAAGTCTACATAGGGAAATGGAAAAAGGCCCTCTATGCAAGATAGCAATGGTGAAGAAAATATTTCTAGTCGACCTCCTTGCCAAATGATCTCTTCTCTAAACTAGCTAGATACAAGACCAACAAATGCACAAGGGTTTCCAAAAACCCTAGACTCTTTCCTCAAGATCTCTCAAAATCTAATTTCCAAGTGAGTGAATGCATGAATGATGATAGACTCCTCCTATCCCCTTTTTTTATACTTCTAACTTGAACTTTTCTTTCCGTCTCTTATGAATGTGGGATAATAACCTCACTTGAATTTTTTTTCCATTCTTCATGTTCCCTTGATTATTTTCCGCCCTAGCCCACATGAAATCAATTAGGCTAGTGGAATTATTTCTTAGAAAGATTAGGTAAATGGGGACAACATTACAAAAAACCAAATTCCAGATTCATATAAAAACACTCCATTGAAAATACATACATATCCATAATAAAAAATCATAAAATAATAATAATATGAATCATTTAACATATAATTTCAAATTTTATGTTCTTCACAATATTAACTGTTTCAATAATGATATAAATTATTCAATATGTAATTTTAAATTCTATACAGTTTACATTTGTACAAACAAATGTATCAATAACAATAGCATATCAAAAATACACCCAATCATATTTATAACAAGGGAAATCACTGCAAAGCAACTAGTCCCTGCCTCATATATATTTTAAGTATTTGTATAAATGTGATTTCATTATGTAAATTGATTTGATTGGGAGTCGGGACTTTCAAAATCATTTGCATTTTATATATAATCATGTTCGTAAAATCCGTGATTGCACATTCATTAATATTTGATGAGATGGAGAGAAGGCAATGGTGTACTGTGTGTTTATTGCATTCTGATTAGGATTGGATTGATGACACTGATATAATCTATCAATTATCTGTAACTATCCATTGAGAGTCAAGACCAGTCAAAGTGTTTTAGGCGAAATCAGTCCGTGGAAAAATAAATGTCACACTTTGTCTGAAGCCATCAACCAATAACGAGGAAGGTTGGGCCAGGTTGTTGGATAGGAAAGGGCCACCGCGAACAAAGGGCCAGCCCGTAGGGTAGGGTACTGGTCTCTGAAGGGCTTTCGACTGAAGGGGATGAGGAGCTATTGGTTTTTGGATAGGAAAGGGCGTGCGTAAGCTATTGTCACCAATGTCGCCTGCCATCGATCAGATACTCACAACTCACAGGCAAAGGAGAGCCACTAGCCTTTCCTTTGGCGGGATTCGGACTGGGATCCCCATGTGAAATGTGACTGCACACCGTTAACACCCTTACCTTTCCTCACCTTACCCTACCTTCACCTTTCTTTATTCTACTGATTTCCTATTCTTTTCTACATTTAATGACTATTCTAACTCTTCCCTTTCACACCCTATCATCTATATCGATTCTCATTGCTAACTCAGACGATGACTCTATTCCTATCCAGGACTATCCTATCCTTGACTATCACTCCTCTTACGCTTCCATTTTATTGATGTTCGGGGCTTCCTAAATCTTCATCCTTATTCCTCCTGTTGGCGGTTCGGGGAGACCCCCGACCTCTAGGAAACGAAGGCCACCCTGAATCTCAATGCATAGGATGATATACATAAGCTAATCCATTCTATATGCTGACGATCATCTTTCCCGGGGTATTCATTTGATTCTTATGGGCCATGTCATAGGGGCATTCACCCCTTTTAACATCGACGCTATGGGATTCGAATCCCACTCTTCCACGAATCAATGACGAGTGGCCACGAAACTACTTACTCTACTATAATGTAGTGGTTGGTAGTGGTGAAGGCAGAAGAAAAGAGTGAAGGTGGAAGAGTGAAGTGAAAGATACTTCTGTATACCGGACGAGCGAGCTGAGTCGTCCATCAACTATCTGTTCCTCTCCCAGATGGTTAAGTCTGATCAGGTTACGGGGTAGAGGGTGTTCCTTTCTGAAATGAAGAAGTGAGCATGAAAGAGTTGCCTGCCTTGATTGATTGAAGATAGGAGAAGAAGAATCAGACTCGAAGAAAGCAGTATCCGGGGTAGCTAGTTCATTCAGAAAGACAGAACAGGAGAAGAGGAAAAGTTGGCTTCTTGCCTCACAACTCACTCTCATTCAATCCATGCCCTAACTTTCATTCAGTTCTGTATTCCAGAAAGATGGACGGGAGGGAGTGAGCCTACTCTTTCATGATAGTAGTTTTCTTCTTGTATTCAATACAAAAGAGAGTTGTTCTGATCCTAACAAAAGTAGTTCTTTTCAGGTAATAAAGGAAGAAGGGAGCATACTATATAGCTGAATGTGTCTGCTTCATATCAGGTAGTAGGCACGAAAGAAGGCAATATCTTCTCTTTTATTCAATCAATATGGCAGTGAGGGAGACTAATTAAAGAAAGAAGAAGCTATAAGACTGGAAGAACCTGTAAGCGAAGCACAGTAAGCTCATTAAGAATAGAATGAATTCCAGAAAAGAGGATCACAAGTGTTATTGTATAAGAAGGAAGCGAATGACATCCATCCCGCAACCTTGAGATCAATACGGGAAGCTGAAACTGAAGAGGGGGAGCAGGAAGCAGACGTAACCCCGACGGAAAGAAATCTTTAAATGGGGAAGCAGCGAAGATCACATTTTTACCATCTATAGTGCAACGTAGTTAAGGAAATCGTTCAATTCCCCTATATGAATTAAAGGGAGATCAAGTAAACAACACTTTATGAATTGACACCGGATAAATTACATCAATGAATCGAGCATGGAGCATCTTATATATAAGGCAATCCTAAAAAAGTACAGAAATCTTCACTCACCACAGAGATCATGCTACGTGCACTATAGTACCTATCAAGTGACACCGACATCTACCAATCGATGTTGCCAAAGGCTCTACTCTATATATAGCGCACCCTATGTTCTCGGTACCAGGTTAGGAGCTAGGTTTAATTGAGTTGAATGGCACTAGTGTTTGTGTTGGGTCGAAAGTAGTAGATTCGGTATGGAAGTTTGGTGATACCTTCTTAGGTCCAGAATGCGTAGGTGGGATAGTTTCCAACAACCCATTCGGATGTAAACATAAGGCAAGTGAATCTTCGATAGATGCCATCCCTGTAACTTCCCATCTCCCTCTGTTTAGTCGCATCAACATCTTGATAGGTACATAAGATAAACGAAGATGATTATTCTCATCAGTATGATAGACTTCTGAGTGAACCTGCATATAGACAACCAAGTGCTATTCTTAAAGGTATGCACGTTTGATAAGCTTCGATCGGGTGAGTCCAAATGAATGACAATGTGGATTCCATGATATTAGTCAAATTGGTGGCCTTATACCACTTGTGCGGGCAAGTTCAAATCATTTTTGCTACAGGCATGGAATCACACCATGCATTCTATATATAGAGACATGTGCATTTCCCAAGCACAAAGAAAGAAGGTTTGATGATACAAGTATCATACTGGAATCAATTTGTCTCCAGTGTCGAAGTGCTTCCCAAGATGCTAAGTTTAATCCAAATACCGAACTCTTCTGGATTCACATGTCGACAGTTCATCCGAAACACGCATAATAATATCATCATAATATCAGCCTTTCTTGTCTGCTCATCCGAAACACCAATAATAATATCATCATAATATCAGCCATAACGAACACTTCTCATACCATGGTCAAATGTATTTAAATAGACATTCAACAGTATTGGGGATAGGGGACTTCCTTGTGCCAAACCTATAGATCCGTGTTTTACATGTTTCCTCTCTTTGTCCATAATGGAACTAGAAATCCAGGTAGCTATCAAATCGACGAAGGCTTTTTCCTGTACGTGTTTCCGAAGTGATCGTAGTAGCAAATTATGCGGAACGCAAGGAAAGCACTTCTTGATATCAAATTGAAATAAGAATTCCACTTCTATCCATTTAGAAATATCAACAATGGCTCTCAAGGCCCCTTTTCCACTCCGTCCATAGCAATAAGGATCCAATTTTGGCTCTATAATTCCTTCAATTACACGAGAAATACATCTTAAAAAATTCTATCATAAGCAGGCAGAATGGTAAGACTTCGCTTTTCCTTGGAGCCAGGTTTTGCAGTGATTATATGGTATCATGATGGAGAGAAATTGAACTGTTTGTTTTTAGTGGAGTCACTTATACGCTTGATAAAAGAAAATGAGATCCCATCTATGGTTTCCGTTCCGAACGCTGTAGTCAAAGATCCTTCTACCTGACGAACTTCGTCCAGAGGGTCAGATTTACCGGATTTTCTATAGATTCTTATAAAATCTTTAAAGAAAAATAAATAACTTTTATATATCAATTTAAAAAACATAACATGTAAACAAGTGTCACTCAAAACTAAAGAATAAAAACAAGCGTCACTTAAAAAGAAAGGCAGGTGGGCAGGCTTCATGGCCATCTGCTATCACGGCCCAGACCGCCCACACCAGTCTGCCATTGATGCGACCCACCAGAGAGCCGAACACATACTACCTTCGAATATGAGAAATAGAGAAGGAAATACATTCAATACCTTGTCCATTACACATCGAATCTCGTCTGTGTAAACCATCCTAATGGAGCAACGAATGAGTAGATATTTGTTCGTGGGAATTTTTATATCTATGGCTATTCTGCCAATAATGTCTCATGCCCGGTGTAATGACTCCACGATATTTAATTTTGGGGACTCCACATCTGATACATGTGTCGTTCACGTTGTGTTCCCCTACAACGAGCTTGCAGAGAGTCCTCCCTATGGAAAAACCTTCTTTGGGCAACCGGTAAGTAGATACGGGGATGGACGATTGTCCACGGATTTCTTTGGTATGATAATTTCAGTTACTATGCTGATATTTATAGAAAAATATTTAGCATAAATATGTATATAACGACTTATTTTTCCAGTTTGATAGGAACAGAAAGGGATAATATAACATTTTTTGTTATGAAATTTGTGCTTTCCAAAAGAATTTGGTTGGTATGTTGATTTTCTGTTATCTTTAGTTTATTTCACTGAATGTTTACTTGAATTATTGTATGTAACACCACTGAGAACCTCCGTTAATGCATCTACAAATCTTAGATATGCTATTTTTTAAGAATTTTGAATGCCAGTAGGCATATTGCATTTTTTGTGGGCCAAGGTGGGAGTGGTGGTGCGAGGATTGATGATCGACCTACTCCCACTAAAGGGGATGGTGAGGACAAAGGGGGAACATCACACCAGGTAAGCACAAAAAGAAAAAATAAGAAAAATCCCTAATGTCCACTAGAAGCACATGAAAATCCCTAATGTCCACTAGAAGCACATGAAGCAGGTATTTATTTTTCAGAAACTATTAGATTCTTAAATTCCAAAAAATTCTAGTCCTATTTGAAAGCACAACATTCTCTTTGATCTTAGAAAAAAAAATTAGCTACAAAAATAGTAAAAAATCAAGAATAGTAATTCAAGTTTACTCACATATTTTATCTCTCCTTGAAGCTCTCCATCCATCTCTAGAAACCACAAAATAAAGTTGGATCCCTCGGTGTATCCCAGAAGGATGTTGGTTAAAGGGACCGAGACTAGAGCTCAACTCGCTATTGGCCAAAGGGACCGAGACCTAGTAGAAGAGGAGACCTAGTAGTAGATGAGGAAGGAGGCGACTTCAAACATGTAGCATCTAGGACATGATAGGATGAGGAAGGATGAGACATCTAACATGTAGCATCTAGGAATGAGGAAGGTAGCAGTTTGGACAAGATGAGGAAGGAGGAGACGTCGAATAGGTAGCAGCTAGATGACAGGTAGACTGCAAGCTAGATGATAGGTAGACTGCAATGCTTTTCCGAGTGGAATGTCTGAGAGATGTGGCATGCTGGAATAATTTAGTTTTTTTTTTTAATTAATTTTAAAACCTAACAAATGTGAGGAATAAATCGCCTACCACCATAATTAATTTAGTCGCATCAATCACATCAGACCAATAACAAATTCAATTATATATATATATATATATAAAATGTGACAAAAAAATTAAATAATGAACCAAAATATACTATATATATAATTTTTATTTAATTTGTATTAAATAAAAGACAAAAAAAATTAAATAATGTACCAAAATTCACCAATTATTGTAGCAAAACAGACTAAGTAATACCCAATCAACGATAATTGACCGCTACGCAATTGTTATAATCCCTGGCGTAGGCAAGGATTGATAATAATATAACATGAATATTAGTTTTATTTAAATGTATAATAACAATAACATATAAAAAAATACACCCAATCATATTTATAATAATAATAAAACATGAATATTAGTTTTATTTGATGAAGTTATAGGTTTTAATATATGTATTTTTTAATCTATGTAACCGAATTGTTGAAAAAAACTATTTGATTTAAAATTAAAAATTTTATACATCAAATTAAAAAATCTAATTTTAAATTAAATTTTATTATTATAATAAATTAACTTACATATAACTTAACTCCACATCAACCTTGATGCACGACACCCAATATTGTAGTGTACTTGGAAAATATTTAATGAAGACTAGCCTTTAATTAATTTCAAAAACCAATTCCTCATTTATTGATCTAAGACACTCTAGGTCCTTAATGACTAAATTTTCCGAGATAATTTTTTTGGTGAGCAATGTTAGAAAATTTTATATAAATAATGTTTTATAATTTATATATATATATATGGAAAAAAGTTTCATTTTTATTTCATTAATTTGAAATGAAAATTACATTTTGTAGAATATATGGACTCCATGTATTTGTCTAGAGATTCTTAGAGATGGGCTCATATCCTATTCTTTAGAACACATAAAATAATTATAGAGTCTTCGATCTGATGGCTACATGTGTAGGCCATAGTACAAGTGTGAAAATATCCCAGAGTAGACACTGAGTAGTGCTCAGAGAATGTAAATATAAGGAGACTAATAATACTTCATCACATAATTGACTTGGGGGCTACTGAAGCTAATCATCAATACTAACATAAATAGACTGAAGACCAAAAAAAACTAAGAAGGCTTCACAAAGTTATCCAAAGGATCAATAAAAGGCCTATGATAGTAAGCAAAATGTTCCCCTCCAACATCTTTTGCGATCATCCACTTCCCTGGTGCCAATTGAAGACCTTATTTAGATAGATTATCTATGTCCATATTAAATTCCCTGTATACATGTCAAAAGAGAATGGAGTCAAAAGAATCCATAAATCTGAAAATTTCCTCAAGTAGTGAAAGCAATTGAAAATTGTGATAGGATTGGGTTTTGTGCACCCAGTTGATAACATTCAGAGAGTCTCCAAGGATATGGATTGTAGTTATTCCTTTTTCACCAACAAAAGTTAATAATATCTTCAAGGACAAGAGTTTCACATTGTTATTGGAGCCTGGCCCTAGTCCCATTTTGATTTTGTAGAAATTGTTTTCCTTGAGCTAAAGGATCGCACCCCCTCCACATACAATACCATTTTGTTGAGACACCCCATCAAAATAAGCCCAAGGTTTTGAGTGATCCACTTCTTCTTCCTGAAGAAACCGAGGAGGACCCAAGTCCTTGGGCCGGAGAAAGTGTGATAGGATGTCCAACCCTTGTGCAACTACCACCTTAGGAACAATGGACTTTCCCATAAAAATAGTGTTATTACAAGCCAACTATATGCCCCAACCGATTATGAGAGGAAAATCCTTGAGGTTTTATATGATGACATTTGATGCCCAATATCTCCATGCCTCTTTGATTGATTGTCCTTGTAAGGAGAAAATATGACCCACCTTTCGAGAGACTTCAGCAATGTTTGAGCCTCAAGGGGTAGTTTAAGAAAATGTGAGTCACTAATTCCTCACTAACTTTGCAAAGGGAGCACCATCTAGACCCCTCAAAATGTCTCTTTTTCATTCTATCCCAAGTAGGCACTCGTTCCATGATCATACACCACATAAAAATATGAGACCTTAGTGGTAATTTTACCTTCCATATACCTTTCCACCACCAACAAGGATCCCTTAAATGAAGCTCAATGTTCAATTAAATGTAACCAAGATTTAGGGTATAAATCCCATGTGGAACATATTTCCAAACTAATTCATCTTCTCTATCTGTGATACATATGTGTGCTACTTTTAAATCCCAAATGTAGTTTTCCCAAATGCCTATATAGGGTTTTCCTATCCCCAATTGATGATGACTCCTCCATTCCTGAGACCAAATTGATGTGCAAGATGAATCAAAAATTTGATTGAGAAAAAAAAACTTCCTGCATTAGGAAGATTAATTAGGTCTAGAGGAAGAGTGTGGTTTTATCCACTTCCCAGCTAGGGATCAGAACCCAACCTGACCTTTTTTCCTTTCCTAACTCACTAAGCTAGTCCATCGCCCACTCCTTTAAATGCTTGTGGAGTGGGATAGATTTTTTAGAAGGACCGAACGACTATTTTGGAGAGCACCCTTTTATCCTTTACTTTGGGTGAAGTGGAATGACTTGAGTAGGCATCTTTATATTTTTGGGAGTTAGGATGTACCAAAAGAGAGTCAATGAAACTCAGGGAAGACTAAAAAATAGAGGAAAAGGAAAGGTGAAAGGTGAAAATCCTGCCAAAAACAAGGAGAGGAAATATTGGAAGTAGGTAAAAAGGAAGACTCACAAGAAACATTGGTTGCAACGACGAGATCCCGGATACCAGGGCCCGAACTCACCTTCGAGCCTAGCATAAGAGGCAACATTGATGTTGAAGAAACCCTCAACATCATTGTGGGAGGAGGCTCAGGGAGGCCACCAAGACCCGAGCCTCCTATCAACACAAACTTGTAGTCTTTTCCTGACATTATGTGCAACGATGCCTCATAGAGGTCCACATGTTGCCCCATTTTCTCCATCCATATCAAAGCTCCTTTCATCGGATCTTGTGAATAATTCACCAATTCTTTCTTTGGTGACCACATGGAGTCGGTTTTCGCCAGCCAACTTTCGGATATGGTTATTCCATCAACTGTTGCAGGCCTTTAGTGAAGGAATGTTCTGTGAACCCTTGAGTGTGCAAACTAGAGGCCTACCTTCGTAGGGTTTCCGTAGAGCCATTCCCCCCTTGCATATATATGCAATTAAAAGATAAGTATTAATGTGGAATGGAATCTTAATATATGAATATAATTTAAGATATTATTGTAAATATCATATATAATAATTATTAGTTGTGGTTCTCAAGGTTAGTTCAATAAATTGGTGTTATTGTTGTAGGCTATCATCAATAATCCAATCCATTATGTTAGTCCCCAATTGTTCCCAACTTTATTTCCACTAGGTTAGGTGGATTGACTCTAAGAGACATGCTTTACTCTGGGTATCAACCTTAGATCAATGGGAAGTGCACTAGAGTTTCGTACGAAGTTATTTCCAAGAAAGAAAACATAAACTAAAGATAACCCACAAGACATGACATTAAAACTACCCATTTTGTTAACTACTAAACAAAGGAGGATCTATCACATCAACCTATAGTTTTGTGTAAAAAATGCTAATAGTTGTGCATGTGGCATGACATTAGGCCATGTTAATACTAAAATGAGAGAAGATGCTATCACATTGATGTGAGGTTGGTGCATGTAGTGCCAATTGTTAAATGTGTGAGATTAACTATGTTAAACTTGAGTGAATAAAATACAATGTTAGTACTAAGATCAATAATGTTAGTACTAAAATGAATAACATGCACTAAGAATACTAAAATGTTTGTACCAAGTAAATTATGCAAATTATGTAATTATAAATATTCTAGAATGATAATATTATATAAATGGCATGGGAGAATAACACTCCACTCTAGTGGTGATAGTAAGTGAATGTAATTATAAATACTAAGTAGAATGAATGACATGTAATGTAATAATAATATTAGAGCTTTAATACCAAGATCAATAACATATTATATTATACTAAAATGACTTATAATTTTGTACTAAAATTACAACACGTTAATACAATTATAGGATAAAAGTTCAATACAAAATCTTTTGCATGTTAGAGAAAGAAAGTGTGATTTCTCAAACTTATGGTAAAAGTTTGGATAGAGAAGAGAACAACATTCTTTCCAAGTGACAAAATTTAATTGACAAACTTATTATTTATTTATATATTCAAAATAGAGAGAGTGAAGAAAATAAAACTTTTATAATTAATTAGTAAATTGTCACTTTTCATTAAAAATACAAATTATAATATATATTTTTTAAATGGTAATAAATAAAATATTATTTTTTATATACAAAATGTAATCATTATTATTTTTTAATTATAATATATATAATAATATTTTTTTAGGGATAAAGAGAAATAATTTATTTTAATAATTTTTAATGAAAACTAATTTTTAATGAAAAAAACTACTTACTTTAAAAATATTTTTTTATACACCAATTTAGAAAATATAATTTTAAATTAAATTTTATAATAAAATTAACTTAAGGTTGATGCCCAACACCCAATAATAAAGATGTTTAAAATTATCACCTTTTTTGTTTCTTTGTTTAAAAACTATTCATTAATTTATTTCAAAAACCAATTCCCTTATTGAAGTAAAACACGAAGTAAAACACTTTAGACTCACGTGACTAAATTTTATCAGATAATTTTTTTGGGGGGGAGTAGTGTTAGGAAATTTTATATAAACAAGTATTGCAAGGTAGCGTAGTCCCTGTCAGGTTGGAATGAGAATGAATGTGACCGAGTATAGACATGTGGGTAGGAAATTGAAGTACATGTGGTTTCCATGCAGAATATCCCGAAGTAGTTTTCTACATACGTTGGTGGACAAAAACACAAAAAAATAGTAGTAACGTCTGTTACATATGTTTGTGGAGAAAAACACACAAGAATTAACATTCCCGAATTAGTTTTCTTTAAAACGAGGGCTCCTGGACACAAGAAATTGAAATTTATCAAATTATAGGTTCCTGGACAACATAAATTATACATATCAAATGTGTAATTTGATTAAGTAGATATATAGAGCATGCGGGTTCTCAGGCTGGCACACTGAAAATTGGGCTTTTGTGGTTTTGTGCCCTACAAATAGCACCCAGGGTTCCATGGCATAGAAATTGACAATCAGACTTGTGGACTATTTGAAATTTAAGGGCCTACATTTGTTACATAGGTTCGTGGACAAAAACATAAAAAAACTAGCATTCTCGAATTAGTTTTCTTTAAAACAAGGGCTCCTGAACACAAGAAATTGATATATATCAAATTATAGGTTCGTGGACAGCATAAATGATACATACCAAATATGTAATTTGATTAAGTATATATATAGAGCATGGACGAAACTCTCATTCTGGGTTCTCGGGCTGGTGGGATGAAAATTGGGCTTCTGTTGTTCTGTGCCCTACAAATAGCACCCAAAGTTCCGTGATATACAAATTGACAATCAGACTTGCAGACTATTTGAAATTTAAGGGCCTGCATTTGTTACATAGGTTCGTGTACAAAAGGACAAAAAAAACTAGCATTCCAGAATTAGTTTTCTTTAAAACAAGGGCTCCTGGAGACAAGAAATTGAAATTTAACAAATTATAGGTTCCTGAACAACATAAATTATACATACCAAATATGTAATTTAATTAAGTAGATATATGGAGCATGCACAGAACCCTCATGCCGGGTTCTCGGACATTTGAAATTTAAGGGCCTACGTCTATTACATAGGTTCGTGGACAAAAGCATAAAAAACTAGCATTCCTGAATTAGTTTTATTTAAAAGAAGGGCTCCTGGACACAAAAAATTGATATATATCAAATTATAAGTTCATGGACAACATAAATGATACATACCAAATATGTAATTTGATTAAGTAGATATATAGAGCATGGACATAACCCTCATTCCATGTTCTTGGGCTGGCAGGCTGAAAATTAAGCTTCTATTGTCTTGTGCCCTACAAATAGCACCGAGAGTTCCGCAATATACAAATTGACAATCAGACTTGCGGAGTAATTGAATTTTTGGATCACGGGTTGTCGGGCTGTAAATCGGGCTTCTATTGTTCCGTGGCCTACAAATAGCACCCATAGTTTTGCGATATACAAATTGACAATCGAACTTGCAGACTATTTGAAATGTAAGGGCGTACATTTGTTACATAGGTTCATGTACAAAAGCACAAAAAAAACTAGCATTCCCGAATTAGTTTTCTTTAAAACAACGGCTCCTGGAGACAAGAAATTGAAATTTATCAAATTATAGGTTCCTGGACAACATAAATTATACATACCAAATATGTAATTTGATTAAGTAGATATATAGAGCATGCACGGAACCCTCATGTCGGGTTCTCGGGTTGGCCAACTGAAAATTGGGCTTCTGTTGTTCCATTCCCTACAAATAGCACCGAGAGTTACGCGATATACAAATTGACAATCAGACTTGCGGACTATTTGAATTTTAAGGGGCTCGTGTCCAAAAAATTTAGCATTCCCGAATTAATTTTCCTTACGTTTTACCTACGGTGGTGGACAAAAAAACAAAAAAATAGTACTGACGTTTGTTACATAGGCTGGTGGAAAAAAATATGAAAAAAATAGCATTCCCGAATTAGTTTTCTTTAAAACAGGGGCCCCTGGACACAAGAAATTGAAATCTATCAAATTATAGGTTCCTAGACAACATAAATTATACATACCAAGTATGTAATTTTATAAAGTAGATATTTAATTTTATACATACGAAATATGTACCTTTATAAAGTATGGGGATGAGATTTTCTAGAGCATGGATGGAGCCCCATACTTAGCCAGCTTTTGGATCGCGGGTTCTCGGGCCGACGAGCTGAAAATTGGGCTTTTGTTGTTTCGTGCGTCACAAATAACACCCATAGTTCCGCGATATACAAATTGACAATCGGACTTGTGAACTATTTGAATTTTAAGGACCTACATCTATTACATAGGTTCGTGGACAAAAGCACAAAAAAAATAGCATTCCCAAATTAGTTTTGTTTAAAACAAGGGCTCATGGACACAAGAAATTGAAATTTGTGAAATTATAGGTTCCTGGACAACATAAATTATACATATCAAATATGTAATTTGATTAACTAGATATATAGAGCATGCACAGAACCCTCATTCCATACTTAGCTAGTTTTTGGATCGCGGGTTCTCAGGTTGGGGACCTGAAAACTAGGCTTCTGTTGTTCTGTGTCCTACAAATAGCAGCGAGAGTTCCGCGATATACAAATTGACAATCAGACTTGCCGACTATTTGAATTTTAAGGGGCTCGTGTCCAAAAAAAATTAGCATTCGCGAATTAGTTTTCTTTACATACATTTTACATATGTTGGTGGACAGAAGAAAAAAATATAGTATTAATGTCTATTACATAGGGTGGTGGACAAAAGGACCAAAAAAATAGCATTCCCAAATTAGTTTTCTTTAAAATAGGGGCACCTGGACACAAGAAATTGAAATTTATCAAATTATAGGTTCCTGGACAACATAAATTATACATACAAAATACGTAATTTTATAAAGTAGATATTTACTTTTATACATACAAAATATGTACTTTTATAAAGTATGAGGATGAGATTTTATAGAGCATGCACAGAGCCCTCATTCCATACTTAGGCAGTTTTTGGATGGCAGGTTTTCGGAATGGCGAGCTGAAAATTGGGCCTTTGTTGTTCCATGGCCTACAAAGAGCACCCAGAGTTTCGTGATATACAAATTGACAAGCGGTATTGCAGACTATTTTAATTTTAAGGGCCTTTGTGGCAACCAGTATGAAGGACAAGTGGTAAAGATGCCAGAAATGACATACTCTCTATACGTGGGAGTAGCAAAAAAGTAGTGAACACAATTTTATGACATTTATATAAAAAAATAATAAAATGTGTTACATATTCCTAGAAATTTAAAGAAATATACGTGTGTGTGTGTGTGGAATATGATATCTCAAATTTGAGTGAGTTATTTATCTCATACTTAATTTTGAAAATGACCAGGCAGGAGAAAATATGAATTAGAAAAAAAGAGAATTTAGATAAAATAAATAGAATGTCTTCACATTCAGCATAGCTGAAGATAAAAATCTAGGAACACATAAATGTATAAGGAAACAAAAGAATAGTTTTATTTGGAATATATGAAGAAAAAGAATAGTTTGTTACATATCCTTGGAAATGTAAATGCGTTTGTTATATAGACTAGGATTGGGGCTCCCGTGGACCATAAGAGAAATATGTACAAGAAATAGGATTGTGGAAAGAAGAAGTTGGACACAGTAGAATGTAATACCTGAAAAGTAGAAATGGGAAGATATCAATTTTTGGCTATAGATATCTACTTAGAAAAGGTGGAATAACTGGATTTATAAAGAAAGGACTATCAGTATACACTTACAAGCATGGTACATATAAGTAATTTTGGTAATTGCTTGTTGATGCATTTTCCTGTTGATTTTTGTCGCTGACTCGCTTGAATAAGTGGATTGATAAACAAAGGATTTATGCATTTTCCTGTTGGATTTCGTCAACGACCCACTTCAAGTTCTCTTCAATAAAGCTTCTCAAGGGGGCGACATTGATGTCATTCCGGATGTTAATGATGAAAAGTTCATTTTCTAATTCGCTTAGATCAATAGAAAGATTACACATAGCCTGATGAATGTCTCCATTCTGTACTAAATACTGGACTAGACAGTTGTCCACCTCTTCTTCATGATATTTAAGAATCTTGTAAAAATTTTCTAATGACAAGGACTTAAAATTATCAACTTGTTTATCGAAATCTTGCTTGGTTAATGCCAACGATTTGATGAATAAGCTGGGGTCCTAGAAGTCGTTTGTCCATCCTAATAACTCTATTTTGGTGAGCTTTGTGAATAATGTTTCTTTCTTTGATATTGCTTGCTCACATGATTGGACGATGAGATACAGGTTATTCACCTTCTCTTTCCAGCATGCTTCTAATTGAGTGAGACGTTTTTTGGATGGGAGATCATGTTGTCTTATTTTTGTGTTTGGCATGTTGTTGACATGAAAGGCAAAAGGGATAACCATGTGCAAATAGAAAATTTCTTCATTTTTAGAATCCGTCTGCAGAAGTTGGAGCAAGTTATGTGCCATGCTCCCCAGGGAATCCATATTCTGTGATGTTTCCCAGGCCTTAGTAATAAGCTTCATTCTTTTGTTGATATTTTTCTCCACATATCCTCTACAGGATGTGAGGAAGCTGGAGGAGCCTTTTAGATTTGTTGCAGGGGTGTAGGTAGCCACAGGCATGGCTATTTCCAAAGGACTGGTAAGTAATGACATAGGAAACAAAGCTTCCTCTAATTCCTTAATTCAGTTCTTTAGTATGTCATTCTCAGCCTCAATTACTCCAACAGAATCATGAAGAGAATCTTTGGTTGCCATGTGAAGTTGAGATATTTTAGATGCTTTCATATTGGCAAGGTCAAGTTCTAAATGATGTTTTCTTTTCTTATTTTTTACATCTCTTTTTTCAATGATTAATTTTTTTGATTCACTTTCAAAAACAACACTCTGGAATACAAATGATTCATCTTCGTCAAAAATCTCAGTATCAACCATGTCCATTGAGTAGGCATGGTGAATTGCGTCTCCGGGCTGATCAAGGTTGCAGAATATGTTATCTAGATCAACATCAAGATCCATGTTTTCAATGGAAATTTCGAGCTGCTCTGCCTCCCCTACGGGAAGCTCATGAGGAATATGTTCATTATATCTCTACAAAACTATTGTGGATCTGCTGCCAGTAGTTTATGAAAACATTGGTTTTCTCTAGACGTTGCTTGAAATGAATAAATGGAGGGGATAATATAACCCCCCCAAAACATTGGTTCAATGTGTGCAAATGGAAAATCTCCTCATTAATGAAAATATCTATGCGTGTTGTATGGTGACTTGTTAGAAGTAAAGCTTAATTATTGCATAGTTAGAAGTGCGAAGGTGGCGGTTACAGCGAAGAACATTTAAGGATTGGAGGTTTCGTGAAGGAACCAAGATGGAAGCGTGCGAATGACATTCCATGGTATTTGAAATTAACAATGGGAAGGGATAAGAAAAGCCTTCGCAAATATTGCATTAATGGAAGAACTTCTCGAGCCATGCACGCATCAATGATGGCTTAGACGGTGCCTGTACGATGACCTGTAAGCATTAAATATTTAGAAACAATATATATATAAACATTATTTCTTATTATGGACACGTGTGAAGGTGACAGGGACGGGGAAGAGAAAGCAAGGAAGGAATGGCCAAGTCTGAAACTGCATGATGAAACTGGTGAGTGTCCAATGGTGAAACTGCATGAGTCAGAATTGTTGACTGCAAAATGTGTAAAATGTAAGAGGGAATGATGGTGCAGTTCAGCGGTGGGTTTGTATATTTAGGGAATTGCGGGAAAATGGATAAGTATGGAAAGTGTGACTTTGTGTACTCTCTCAGGGAGCATAGTGAAGGGAAGCATGTACAGTCTTTGCATAGCGGGTTCTTGGGCTGGCAGGATAAAAAATGGGCCTCTATTGCTCCATGTCTTGCAAATAGTACCCAGACTTGCGCGATATAGAAATTGAGAAGCGGACTTGTGGGTTGAACATTGCACTTCTATTGTTCTGTGTCCTCCAAAGAGTACTAGGAGTTCCACGATATACAAACTGACAGACAAACTGCAGGGCCGGCGGGCCCAGGATGCCAATTGTTTACGGATCGGAGTTCCACGATATACTTATATTCCACAATTTAATTGGCTGGTTGGACATTGCACTTGTATCGGTCCACAACACTCAGAGTTCCACGATATAAAAATCGAGAAGAGGACTTACATACTTAAGGCACTTTTTGGATCACGGGTTATCGAATAGGTGTGCTAAAAACAAACAGACTGCAGGACTGGCGGGATGTATATCATATAACATATATGTTATATATCTAACATTATCTAAAAACATTATTTTCAAGTACTAAAATATCAATATTAAATATTGATATTGTATAATTTAATTAAACAAAATATCGCGGGTTCTTGGGCTGAAAATTGGGACTCTATTGTTCTGTGTCCTACAAATAGCATCCATATTTCTGTGATATATAAATTTATCAGCAGACTTTGAGATGGCTCGCTCAACATTGCACTTCTGTTTTCCTGTGTACTCCATGCAACACTGGGAGTTCCGTGATATACAAGTTGACAGACGGACTCCAGGACTGGCGGGTTCAAGATTGTGATTGTCTACATGTATAACATATAACATAAATATTATATAGCTAAGATTATCTAAAAAAATTATTTTTAAGTACTGAATTATTAATAATCAATATTGATATTGTACAATTTAATTAAAGAAAATTAGCAAATGAGTCACAAGCTTCCAGTCCGGGTCCAATTGTAGATCACCGAAGTCTCAGGCACAAGAGTAGATGGACATGAAATCCTCCACTCCGTCATCTAGGAACCTGCAAGCATAGACATGGATTACCAAGTTTTCGATGCAATATTCACATTCAGAACACGGGGAACGAGAGTTTGATAATGCGTAGAGAAGGACCAGTGGGCATAAAATTGGCTAAGGAAACCAAAGGGGTTGGTTTGACTTGCAGTGCATATTTCATAATTCATGTGCCACACCAAATGTGTGCTGACCAGATCAATATGTGTAGAAACTAGGAAAAACTATATATGTGCCTTTATAAAGTATGAACATGAGATTTTATAGAGCATGTATGGATATTTCATTCCATACTTCGCCACTTTCTGGATCGTGGGTTCTCGGGCTGGCAGGCTCAAAAAATAGACCTCTATTGTTCTGTGTCCTACAAATAGCATAGAGTTCCGCAATATACAAATTGACAAGAGGACTTGTGGGGTGGTTGAGATTTTATAGAGCATGTACACTTTCTCGGAACACGAGGAACGAGATTTTGATAATGCATAGCGGGGCACCCACAGGCATAAAATTGGCTAAGGAAACCAAAGGGCTCGGTTCGAATCCCAGTGCATATTTCATAATTCATTTGCAACACCAACTCTATGGTTACCAGATCAGTATGTGTAGAAATGAGGCAAAACTAAAGATGTACATTTATAAAGTATGGACATGATATTTTATATAGCATGTACGAATATCGCATTCCATACTTGGACACTTTCTGGATTGCAGGTTCTCAGGATGGCGGGCTCAAAAAATAGGCCTCTATTGTTCTGTGTCCTACAAATAGCAAACACAATTCCACGATATACAAATTGACAAGTGGACTTGTGGGGTGGCTGAGATTTTGTAGAGCATGTACAGTTTCTGGATCATGGGTTCTCGAGTTGGCGAGGTCAAAAATGGGTCTCCATTGTTTGGTGCCTTACAAATAGCATCCAGAACTCCGTGATATACAAATTGACAAGCGGATTTGCGGGTTGGTCAGCTCAACATTCTAATTCTATTGATTTGCACCATATACAAATTGACACAGAGACTTCAAGGCTGTAAGGCTCCCAGAAACGAGCAATACATACCAAATATGCATAGATCCCTTAGTCCATACTTAGCAACTTATTTGGATCATGGACTTGCGGGTTGTACATTGGGCCTCTAATGTTCAGTGTCCTGCAAATAACACCCTAATCCAAGTGGATATTGGTGGACACCCGCCTATTCCACTTGAACCCACACCATTGTTTCTTTCAGTTTTTCAGTTTCCTTAATTGTAGCACAATTTACTATTTTTAGCAGTTATTCGGGTCCTGAACTTCCAGAGCTGTTTTGAGGCCCTAAACGACATTTTTTGGGCATGAATGCTTTGGAAAATATGATTTTGTTCTAGACTTGACATTCTCTTTCAACAGTGTAGTCCTCGGATAGATCTTTCTAACGATGTATCATGTGCATCAAACAGAGATAGTATGCCAAAGTTACGACCCCGAGAAATTGATGTACCAATTTACCCCAACGGGGCCCGTATTCTGGCGTTTCATCTCCTAGGGTTAGGTTTTTGGATGTTTAGGGTTTTCCATTGTTTCTCAGTAATATATAGGCCTTTGAGCCTCATTGTAACAGTCAGTTGAGAGGCCAGTAGCCGCTACATCTTTTCTCAGAGATAAGCTACCAGTGCCCTAGCTAGTTTATTTCCATTCTGTCTGTAAGCATTTTTCAGTCATTTGCTATTAATGAAATGAAGTCTTATTTCCACTGCATATTTGCGTTTATGTGTATTTTTGTATTTCATTGTGTTCCTACATAAATCTAGATCAGTGGTATCAAAGCGGTCTGCTCGTTCTCAATCTTTCTTTGCATGTCCCCAACGAGGTTGGGGTATAAGGAGTTGGGGCTCGATCTGGTTGAACCTTTGCAAGATCAGTCTCGCAAACCCCAACGAATTCCCATGGGGGAAGAAAAGAAAGATGAGGGAGCAGGAGATCCTATCAAAATGTTGCTCAAGGAGGCCCTTGAGGAACAAAGGAACGCGATGATGGACAACTTTGCCCAGATTCTTCAACGGATTCCCACTAGCGGCGCATCGACATCCAACAACCACTCTGGAGGCGCCACTCCTTTTAAGGTACAAGTAAACTTTGACATTCCCATATTTGAAGGCCAAATAGATGCAGATGCCGTAGATAGATGGTTGAATTTGTTAGAAGGATATTTCTCGGTTCATGAATTTTTCGACTAAGAAAGGATTATTTTCGCAGTCCTCAAAGACGCTCCCCATGTCAAGGACTCGTGGGAAACCTACTCGAAGAAACAAGGTGAGGGGGAACCTCTCTGTTCTTGGCCATGCCCACTTGGAATTCTTTCCAAGACACCATCAAGGAACAATATTATCCCATGGGGAGCTATGAGGACAAATACATACAATGGGATATGCTGCGGCAGCAAAGGGACCAAGATGTGCATGAGATGACGAATCTGTTTCATACCCTACGCACAAAGTTAGGTATCAAAGATTCAGAGAAACATTTGGTGTTAAAGTACCACAGTTGTCTGCATAGATACATTCAGGAGGAAATGAATTTCCTTGACATCTCCTCGCTTGGTGTGGCGTATCGATATGCTGCCAAGATTGAGCAGAAGTTCAAACAGAAAAAGCGAGACTTTGGGTCTGCGAATCAAAAGCAAGGGAAAGGTACCCCCAAACCATAGAACAAAGGACCAAGCCAAGGCGAGGTGGCCCAGGATAACTCACCAAAGCCAAAAGCAAAGAACAACACCACGAATCCAAAAGAGGACACGGGGAAGTGGTGTGAGTTCCATAAGAGCTCCACTCACAACACAAGTGAGTGTCGGGCCAATCAGTCACTGGTAGCCAAGTTGAAGGCTTCTGAATCGAATGCATGCTATGACTTTGAATCAGAACCCAACAAGGGGAATGATAGGGGGAAGTATATTATTGATGGGGAGCCCAACTCCACTGTTGCCACCACGAAGATCCAGAAGGAGGAACCATAAGATCCAGAGGAGGCGGAGCGTCTCTTCCATTCCAAGATGTGGATAAAGGGTTCCCTGTTGTAGTTCATTGTCGACATCGGGAGCCAGAAGAACCTCATCTCGATAAAGGTCATGAAGCGGCTGGGCTTGCCGACCATAGCACACCCACAACCGTACACCATCGGGTGGTTGCACCAAGGACATGACCTCCACGTCAGCCAACAATGTCGCCTTCCCTACAACATCAAGCCCTTCATGGATGAGGTATTATGTGACATTGCTCCTCTTGATGTTTCTGATGTATTATTAGGCCAACCATACTTGTGGAAGCGACAAGTTGTGTATGAGTCCAAGCCTCATGTTGTTATTATCACCTTAGGCAATAAGTTGTACAGGATACCGGAGATAGCACCACCTACCACCATCTCTTTGGTTACTGCAAAACAATGCAGTAAGCTCATTTCCAAAACCAGGAAATTTGTTTTCCTGATGATCCGCCCTCAAGGAAAGAGGAAGACTGTGGCCATGACCTCTAGACAGAGCCCCACTGCACAAAAACAATAGATGGATAAGGTCATGGAGGAGTAAGAGGACATCTTCACCTCCCCCGCAGGGGTGCCTCTACACTGCCAGGTCAAGCACCCCATCGATATGACCCCAGGTGCACTGCTGCTCAATGGACCCATCTATCGACGCTCTGTTATGGAGAATGACGAAATCAAGAGGTAGATTCAGAAGCTGTTGCAGAAAGGTCACATCCGGCCGAGTTCATCACCCTGTGGGAGCCCGATCGTGTTGGTGCAGAAGAAGGATGGGACTTGGAGACTTTACATTGACTATCGGGCACTGAACAAGATCACTGTTCGGAATAGGTACCCAATCCCACGGATTGATGACCTTCTGGACCAACTCAAGGGGGCGAAATATTTCAGCAAGATCGACTTGAAGTCAGGGTTTCACCAGGTACCAATCGAACCCTCTGATGTGTGGAAGACTGCCTTCAAATCCAAGGAGGGCCTTTTCGAATGGTTGGTCATGCCATTCGGGTTGACGAATGCCCCTGCAACCTTCAT
>JASDQU010104485.1:413787-425148 GCA_032191745.1 Picea mariana | reverse complement strand
TGAGAAGCGGACTTGCGGGTTGAATATTGCACTTCTATTGTTCTATGTCCTCCAAATATGCCAATTGTTTACGGATCGGAATTCCACGATATACAAATTTTTATATTCCACAATTTAATTGGTTGGTTGGACATTGCACTTGTATCGGTCCGCAACACTTGGAGTTCCGCGATATACAAATCGAGAAGAGGACTTACATACTTAAGGCACTTTTTGGATCACGGGTTATCGAACAGGCGTGCTAAAAACAGATGGACTGCAGGACTCGAGGGATGTATATCATATAACATATATGTTATATATCTAACATTATCTAAAAACATTATTTTCAAGTACTAAAATATCACTATTAAATATTGATATTGTATAATTTAATTAAACAAAATTATGAAATGAATCGCAAGTTAGAGCCAGGGTCCAATTGCGGATCACCGAAGTTTTGGGCACAGGATATCAGATTTATAAATTACCTTTATGTACTTTTATAAGTATGGATATCAGATTTCATAGAGCATCTACGGATCCCTCATTCCATACTTAGCCACTTTTTGGATCGCGGGTTCTCGGGCTGAAAATTGGTCCTCTATTGTTATGTGTCCTACAAATAGCATCCAGACTTCTACAATATATAAATTTATTAGTGGACTTTGAGATGGATCGCTCAACATTGCACTTCTATTTTCCTGTGTACTCCACGCAACACTGGGAGTTCCGTGATATACAAGTTGACAGACGGACTCCAGGACTGACGGGTTCAAGATTGTGATTGTCTACATGTATAACATATAACATAAATGTTATATAGCTAAGATTATCTAAAAACATTATTTTTAAGTACTAAATTATTAATAATGAATATTGATATTGTACAATTTAATTAAAGAAAATTAGCAAATGAGTCACAAGCTTCCAGTCTGGGTCCAATTGTAGATCACCGAAGTCTCAGGCACAAGAGTAGATGGACATGAAATCTTCCACTCCGTCATTTGGGAACCCGGGAGCATAGACATGGATTACCAAGTTTTCGATGCAATATGCACATTCGAAACAGGGGGAACGAGAGTTTGATAATGCATAGAGCGGGACCTGCGGGCATAAAATTAGCTAAGGAAACCAAAGGGGTCGGTCTGACTTGCAGTGCATATTTCATAATTCATGTGCAACACCAAATGTGTGCTGACCATATCAATATGTGTAGAAACTAGGAAAAACTATATATGTACCTTTATAAAGTATGGACATGAGATTTTATAGAGCATGTATGGATATTGCATTCCATACTTCGCCACTTTCTGGATTGTGGGTTCTCAGGCTGGCAGGCTCAAAAAATAGGCCTCTATTGTTCTATGTCCTACAAATAGCACATAGAGTTCCACGATATACAAATTGACAAGAGGACTTGTGGGGTGGATGAGATTTATAGAGCATGTACACTTTCTCGCAACACGGGGAACGAGAGTTTGATAATGCATAGCGGGGGACCCGCGGGCATAAAATTGGCTAAGGAAACCAAAGGGCTCAGTTCGAATCCCAGTGCATATTTCATAATTCATTTGCAACACCAACTCTGTGGTTACCAGATCAGTATGTGTAGAAACGAGGCAAAACTAAAGATGTACATTTATAAAGTATGGAAATGATATTTTATAGAGCATGTACAGATATTGCATTCCATACTTGGCCACTTTCTGGATCGTGGGTTCTCAGGATGGCGAGCTCAAAAAATAGGCCTCTATTGTTCCATGTCCTACAAATAGAAAACATACTTTCGCGATATACAAATTGACAAGTGGACTTGTGGGGTGGCTAAGATTTTGTAGAGCATGTATAGTTTCTGGATCATGGGTTCTCGGGTTGGCGGGGTCAAAAACGGACCTCCATTGTTTGGTGCCTTACAAATAGCATCCAGAACTCCGTGATATACAAATTGACAAGCGGATTTGTGGGCTGGTCGGCTCAACATTCTAATTCTAGTGATTTGCACCATATACAAATTGACATAGAGACTTCAGGGCTAGCGAGCTCCCAGAAACGAGCAATACATACCAAATATGCACAGATCCCTTAGTCCATACTTAGCCACTTATTTGGATCGTGGACTTGTGGGTTGTACATTGGGCCTCTAATGTTTTGTGTCCTACAAATAACACCCATAGTTGGGCGATATACAAATTGATAAGTGGACTTGCGGGCTGGCTGGCTCAACATTACATTTATGTTGGATGGTGGACCTGCAGACTGACGGGCTAGGCGCAAAAAAAGAAAAGAAAAAAAAAACATAGCTGCAAATAAGTTTGACAAATACAGACAAAGTAAACGAAAAATTGTTTAGTATGGAACATGGGCAGGAAAAAAATGCACCTTTGCATGGATTCCTCTACATCTTTGGGTAGGAGTTCTTTGGGGTGTCTAGTTTTCCTGTTTGTTTCTATCAACAAAAGTACAAAACAAAAGGGATATGAACATAAGTTCAGATGTAAAGAAAAAAGAAAGTACTATGTACATTTACAAAAAAAAATAGAATAAGATGAATAGAGTAACAAATAGTTTTTAGGAGGATGTACCTTTTTTTTGTTTTTGCATAATGTATATTTCATAATTCAAGTACAACATCGACTGTATGCTCACCAGAACAGTATGTGTGCAAATTAGGGAAGACCAAGAAGCTGGATAATTTTTTTGTTTCTTTTTTTTTGTTTGCAACAAGCTATACAGATATGATTTGAAACATAGAAATATGACTTTGCAATATGTTTGATGTATATCTCATAATTCAAGTTTAATACCAATTGTATCGTGATCAGACAAATATGTGTCTAAGATAAACATAATGTATTGAGAAATGGGCACATTCGACCAGACATGGTAAATAAGTGTGTTTTGTAGATGGCTTGTGTTGTTCAAAAGAAAGCAGAGACTGTATTTGCACATGTAGTTTTCCAATTCTTTTGTTCTGCCACTATTTTGTAGCATGTCAATATTGAAGTCTCCTACAAGTACAATGGGTCCGTTTAGATGGAAATGGCCCAATGCATTGGAAATAACATCTATTATGTTGGAGAATGTTGCATGAGGAGCAACATACAGATTCAATATTGCAACTTATGTTTCATGGAAAAAGAAAATTGCAAGCACCACTTCAACATTCTTTTCTTCAATATGTATATGGTCCAAAATTGGTACATGTTTTTTCACCAGTATCATCATTCCATGTGTAATGTAACTTGATATGCAATTGTGATTTGGGAATTGTTTGTTCTACATGCATAATGCCATGTGTGTTTCCTGCAAGCACATAATATCGGATTGCATTTTATCATAATCATTCAGTAGATCATCCATGTGTGCATTTAAGTTGTATGTGTTCAACGAGAGAATTGATACAGATGAATTTATTTTTCTGGATTGGTAATCATAGTGCACTTGCCATTTTGCGGTGGTCCTGAGTCGTTCCATTTCAATATAAACTTTCTATTTCACTTTGACGTTATCTTTTGTAAGAGGACTTAGTAAATACAAGGAGTATATACTTCTGGCATGGAACAATGTTGTGTATACAAGTCCATGTATCTGAATTCCAGCAGGCTGAAATGCAACATTATCAATTGTTAGTCCTTGTGATCTGTGGACTGTACGTGCACATGCAAGTTTAATCGGAAACGATTTTCAAATTTTCAGTCGACCTGTCTTTGCTGATGTCGATACTGGCTTCGATATTCACAAAATAGGTGGCCAATCTCTTCCAGTGTTTGAATTATATAGATAAGACAACTTTCTTGCTTGTCGCTTGCCTATATGTGGTTCATGGAACTTAATCCAAAGGAAAATGAGTTTATCTATCTTCGTATAGCCTTTGAGTATTCCATCTGCACCATTGACCAAGCCATCATGTGAATCATAGTTATAGGCATATATTTCAACCAACATTTCTAATTTCAGGACAAGCTGCAAAGGTAAAGTGATTGAATGTTCCTGGCGTGGCACATTTCCATGGTTGTCTTCTTCCAGGTCAATTGAATTGATGATGATATCATCGCCAGGCATGAGCGATAGCATGTGATTGTTATGCATTGCAACATCCTTATTTCTGTAGAACAGGTAAGGGAACATTGGGTCTGTTGGTGTAGGTCGTAAGAACCTTGAATTGATATAGGTTAAGTCATCATATGTTTGGTTATTTGTGCGCATTCTATTCAGAATTGCAATGAATGTTTCATCTGTCTGGAGCATTGTAGTATGCAACTCAAAGCATTTAATATTGTTTCTCCAGAAGTCATGGGTGACTGTTTCCATGTTAATGGTAGGTTTTTCAAATATCAAAGAATCTTGGATGGGTTGTGCTTGGTAAATATCCCCACAGAATATCATGTCAATGTTTCCAAAGTATTTCGTGTGCACATGTTTTATGCTTATTAGTCGGTTGTCAATGGAATACAAGAACTGACTCCCAATCAAAGATGCTTCATCTATAAAGACAAGTTGGAGTTCCTCATAAATCTTAGATAATGTATCCAACATTTCCTTGCTAAGTGGAAGAAACCGTGACTTGTTAAAAGGCATTAAAAATGCAGAGTGGACTGTTGTTCCACCAGCATTATATGCAGTTTTTCCTATGTGTGCAACTATTAGGCCCTTTGTTTTCATAGGATCAGAGGAATTGTTTGAATCATAGATTCGCATAAGCATTTGGAACAGTTCTTTCGATGTGAATGTCTTGCCTATTCCTGCTCCGCCTGTAAGGAACAAGTGTACAGGACTGTCCATGTTCAAGCGTTTTTTAAGAGCAATGTCCTTTAGAATGGTTTGTTGTTCGCAATTAAACAGACGTCTTATTATGTGGTATTCATTATTTTCAATTAGGAAAGGATATTTTGTCACTTGAAAACCAAGATTGAAATGTTTTTCACTTCCACTTGATGGAGGACGAGGCAATTACGCTTGTAATTTGTAGGACTCAGAAGGAGTTTTGGTTGTTTTCTGTTTGCGAATGTCTCATCATGATCGCCAAGGTTTTCTAGGTCATTAAGTGCAATTTATAGATCACCCCATGTTGGATTAACATTGTAGGTAAATCTAGCTTCATTGATGTGCACTATAGTCTCAGACGCAACATACGCAGCCTCCCATGTAGAGAAGTTATGTTTTAATGTCTCTTCATTTTCATCGAACGGAACGTACAACACCAGTTTTTCTCTACAATAGTTTTCATAGTCAGAATGTTTATTGTATTTGACAAACCGTATCACAAAGAATTTTTTTCTTTTTGATATTGGTGCACCATTTTTTTGTAATGAGATACGAATTATGCTAAGCAGATATGCCTAATAGGAGATGGGCACTGGAGGTAATAATCAACAATAGAGTGACATAGCACGTCTTCCGAATTGTCTCTTATTGTAGAAAAACAGATGGTTTAAGCACAAATGTGCATTTTTCAAGTGGAGATGCGTTTATGAAGACACATTTTCTTGAACTACAAGTGAGGGGCAGGGAAAGTGCAATGTGAACTGCTTGCTAAGGAAACATTTGTTGAAGATTAAGCAATGTATTGCCAAGTGTATGTATCATTTGTATGGAATCAATATGACTTCTTTCATGTTCTTTGTGTTTTCTTCTGAATGCACTTGTCATAGATTTGTCAACCTTTGTCATATATGAGGTATAGTACGATGCTGCAGCATATGCATTGAGCACGTACTGTGCATCTGTATTTTCTTTCCACATAACTGGCATGTCCTTGGAGAAACTATTGTTCCAAATATGGGAAAGTTTTCTTTTAAGGAAAATTGTTGGTTGCCTAAGCATACATTTTATGGCTTGGATGTACTCATCTTGTGATAGATTTACCTCTGTCAAGAAGGCATCAAAGATCATCAGCTCTTCAAATTCTCCTTGTTCTAGAATTGCAAACAAGGATTTAGATTTCTCAACAAAAAAATTGTTCTCTAAACTAAGTGGATCTATGATTCTTGTAGCTCTCATTGGCGGCACGGGAAAGTTGTATCTGCAATGCGAGTTTTTTCGTTTTCTACAACTTCTTGTATGGTAATGTCTATGGACTTTGGCAAGTTCTGGATCCAAATGATCTATATTGCATGTTATGTATTTATCCACAAATTGTTCAATCTCTGAATTGTTATCAACTCCATAGACTGGTGCACCCTCTATCCACAACAGTGCATGGTCATGCTCATTTCCCCTATTCTGGAATTCAGTCACAAAAAATTAGTCTGATATTTATCTGAAAAATGTTTCATCATGGCATATCAATTGTCTCAAAGCATCTATTCTATGTCTATAGTAGCGAGTACATGTCATTGGGTCTTTTCTTATGAGGAAGTCAATCTCATTATTTTCCAGTGTATCGGTTTCTTTTTTAAGTTTCTTATTCCTATGAAGGTCAAATATGGCAGCCACCAATGGATCCCAGCAATGCTCTGCACTTGTAAATGTGATGAAAAATGTTGGCGGGCCCAATTGTCGGATCATTGCAAAAATAATTTTTTTGTTTTGTTGCAAATAGTTAGGAAAGGTGCGAATGTTTTTGACACCTATGTATCAAATATCAGATTTCAGATTTTTTTCTAGGTTTACTTTGCACTTCACATCCTCGGCCAACAACTTTCTTCCTTGTAACTGGCCTTTTCTTATTCAGACCCACATGCAGGACATAACTTGCTCTATTATTATGCGCATTGTTTTGAAAAACAAATTTGTTATGTGACATGAGAAATAACCGTTTGAATGTAGCAGCTCCCATCGGACTATTTTATGATAACTGAATGGTTCTGTAATATCAGTGGCACATGGATATCCATAGAAAAGTGTTGGAAAGTTAATTTCCTCAACGGATTTGTCCTTGAATATTCCAAGTGGACACCGCCCCTCGACAAGTGCAATTTTGACAATTTTGTCTTGCAAGTCACGAATGCACCGTGAATCAGTGAATCCATGCACCAATGTGAATCAATGAATTCATCACTTGTATCAAATTCACTAGGATTTTCGAGAGTGTCTGCAGAGTTGACATCCTCTTCTGCAAGAACATTTTCCCAGTTTCCATTTATACAAATGTTATGTGCTTTGTACAGGGCCCTGGAACATAATTCCTTTAATGCTTTCATAACATCATGCACACACACTTTGCCTGTCTGATAGGCATTTTTGTATCGCAAGCGTCTTTTCAGAGCCACAATAATTTTCATTGTATTGTTAATGAATTGTGGCAATGCTTTTTTCACAACATCTAGTTGAACATGAACATTAATAATTGATCCTGTTAAGCCCATCTGGGGTGGTTTATAGCCCCAAGGTCTGATTGGGAAAATGCAATTCACAGAGACACAAGACTCTCCACAAGTTTCGTAAGTGCACTTACATCTGGTAGTGGTGTATTGAATCTTATTTGGTCAGGGGTTGCAAACTATGGCAGTTTTCCATTTTCAAGCAACCGTTTGCATGGAAGACAAACTTTGCCACTGGAAAATGGTTTCTCGTGCAATGTCAAGCAGAGGTATTCTTATTTCAAATTAGACATGAAAGACTTAGTGTTTTTTGAAAAATTCAATTGTTCACAAATTGCACATGCAATGGAAGGAGTGCCTTCAATTTGTTTCATGTAGGTCTGTCTTGCATTTTTCTTTCCCAGGGAAGTATGGGTAGAAGTTGTTCCCTAGGTTTCATTGGTAGAACTGCATGGTGTTGCTTCTAGACCACAAAATGTCATAGTTGCATGACCGTTCTTGCATATGCGACCGTACATGTTTCTACTCTGTTCTGCATGAACAAATTTCTTTAGATTGTGATATGTGAGTTTCTCTCCAAAAGTAAGCGTAGAAATGTATTTTTTTCTCTCACACATGACCATTTTCAGGTTTTGGTAACTTACTCTATGTTTCTTGCCCAAGGGAACGATGAGATGATGGCAACTGGGATGAATTTCACTTTGACTCAGGTTCTCATAAACTAGTCTATGTTTTCTATTTAAGGCCTCTATGGCCTTATCACAACTGGGACGAATTGGACACATAACTTTTTTCAAGTTGTGATAACTTACTCTACGTTTTTTGTTTAAGCCTTGTATGGCCTCATCACAACTGTGATGAATTTCACGCATGGTTTTTTTGTTCAAGCCCTATATGGCCATATCACAACCGGGAGGAGTCTCATTCTCACTAAAAATCATTCGACACGTATTCATATTCGATGTCGTTTGGTTGGCATGGAAATTCAACCCTGAACCACCGATATGTCCAAGCAAAGGTTCATAATGGATATGTGTTGTATCTATTTTCAATGAGAGGATGTCAATTGTTCGATCGTAATTTGAATCAGTAAACCAGGAATGGACAGTGCCATCTGGCAAGGCTAACCAGACTTGGATATTTACTCTGAATATCATATACATCCATTGCAAATAGAATCTGCAACCCTCCACATTCCCTTTTTCATATGGAAGCACCTTGTTCACAATGTATTCCTGCTAACTTCCAACTGCTAACATATTTTCTAAGAGACATGGGCAAAGGTGTTGATGCAAGCACCTAAAAGCTTGTTGGTTTCTGCCTATAATTTCATTGCAAAAGGAATGTACAGTGTAAAGCCACAGCACTGCACATCGAACTCCACTGCCGCTAAACAACAAATTGCATTGAACAGACTATCTCCACAGCTAGACACAGCATTTGTTTCCAACTATAAACCATGGCAATCTATGCGATGCAAAATCTGTTTCCATTGCGATTCAAGGTCTTTGCAAATGAAGGACAAGTAAATATGAGGCCCTTAAACATTGGATATGGACATTTTTTCTGTACAATAGTGGTTCATAATGACCACTGACGGCATTGGCATCATGGAACAAGATGGAATATGGATTGTCATATGCAGTTTTGTTGAATAGTAGATATCTTGTTTTTCTTGTCAGTGACCATATTCCAACTGATATATTGAGCCACTTAGACAAACATTGTATACAAAATGTATCTCCCCAAAATCCCCTCTCATGTGCAAGTAGAACTGGAGATTCAGACAACCACATCTTTGAAAAATACGTAGTGACATCATGTATTCCATGCAACTACCAAAGAAAATCAGATTCCAGTTCGTATTCATAGGACTCCAAAGCCTTGACATCACCATTTTTAAAACAGCTCAAGAAATAATTTATCAATCCATTGCGCAGCTCGCTCGACGAATACCGAAAATGCAGTAGAACCTAGAATGTATCGAAAAGGCAATCCCCAATAGTATACGATAATGAATCGAGTCTAAAAAGGCCATTGCTATGCAAAACCACGTCAATGTTGTCATGCATAATGGACTGTGTATCTATTTCATACAACTCAACATCTATTATTTCTTTCATCTCTTGAACTGTAATTTTGGAGTTGTTTGGTAGATACTTTCAGTTTGTATGAAAACAAAGAAAAGGAGGGGGGGAAAATGAAAGGTAGCAAATAAAAAAAGGAAAGAAAAATAGGAAAACTACAAGCGCGGGACTGGGTACGAATCCCCGTATGTATCTTTCAACCTTCTTCCTCTCAACTTCAATCCCCCCTAGTCCCCATAGCAGATGAGAAGAAAAAAAACCCACACTGGAAACTGAATCAAACAGAAGAAACAACGCAAATAAATAACAACATAACTTTACTCAATAGAAAGAGAGCAGGTGGACACAGTTTTTCGACCACAGAATAAAAGCATTCTTTGCATCTACACCCCACCGGATGGTTCCCTCTTTTGATAGATCTGAACTACTTTTCGTAAACCCCTATGCATTGCAATTTTCGGAAAATCTATGGACATAGCAGTCGGTATATGAAGATGCACGGTTTCTAGGAACATAAATTAAGAGCACAGACAAAGATGGTCTACAACATAATTTGGAGGCAGGGACTCCCACCATTGAAAAATAGAAACAATAGGGAAACTTACCCGTCAACGAGGGATGAGAAGAGCTCAGCCCCAAAAACTGGAAACCACAACAACAAGTCCAACAACTTGCAAAGTTGAAGAACAATAAACTAGTGAACAACCACAAAGAGGTCGAACTGCAACTGCAGGACCTCAACTTTGCAAAGTTGAATCAAACAAGAACACGAATCATGGAACGAAGCAGTGAACATGCATCGACCACTGAAGCAGTGATGCCAACCATGAACAAAATTGTATTGCAACGCATTTGTACAATAAACATTTAAGACTGCCAGAGTTGTTAGGTAAACTCTTAAGACAGTCGGGACCCTCGAGTGTAAGCATTTAAGAAAAAATGCAGCGTGGCAGGCCTGTTCTCTCGAAGCACGCAAGAATAAAGCAAAAATCACACATAGTAATATGGTAGAGAATGTATTCTACCTAGTAGAAAATGCTAAAGGAAACATTAGAACTAATGCTAGCATTAATCCACCTTCGACCAATGCATAGTAAAATATATGATTCAAAAAGACCATATACGATCAAATACTTTGGATATGCCAAGATATATAACATTGGGAACAACGAAGCCGACAATAAGACCTCTAATCCGTTGTCCAATCAGATCTTGACAAACATGGTACTTTCTATTATAAACTGGAAACCGCAACAAAAGGTCCAACAACTTGCAAAGTTGAAGAACAACAAACCAGTGAACAACCACGAAGAGGTGGAACTGCAACTGCAGGACCTCAACTTTGCAAAGTTGAATCAAACAAGAATAAGAATATTGGAAGGATGCAGCAGACAAGCATCGACCATTGAAGCAGTGATGTCGACCATGAACGAAACTGTATTTCAATGCATCTATACAATAAACATTTAAGACTGCCAGAGCTGTTAGGTAAACACTTAAGATAGCCGGGACCATCGAAGGGCGTGGCTCTGTGCAAGCATTTAAGAAAAAAGGCAGTGTGGCACGCCTGTTCTCTCGAACCACGCAATAATAAAGCAAAAATCACACATAGTAATATGGCAGAGAATGTATTCTACATAGCAAAAACTGCTAAAGAAAAACATTCGAACTAATGCTAACATTAATCCACCTTCGACCAATGCATGATAAAATATATGATTCAAATAAGACCATATACGATCAAATATGTTGGATATGCCAAGATATATAACATTAGGAATAGTGAAGCCGACAATAAGACCTCCAATCCGTTGTCCAATCAGATCTTGACAAACATGGTACTTTCAATTATATAAAAATCAATGTTTTCACTTCCCTCGTTCCAACAATAGATAATATGGAAATATTTCTGGTCAATGCACAATCTGATACGAGGTCAACGATTTATCGATTGCTATAGTCCCTCTATGCCTACGACAGGGACTAATAATGTTTTATAATTTATTTATTTATATTATTGATGGTATATG
>JASDQU010104485.1:397496-413508 GCA_032191745.1 Picea mariana | reverse complement strand
TGGATACCAACCTTGGGTCAAGGGGAAGTGCACTGGAGTTTGGATTTTCCTAAGAAGTTATTTCCAAGGAAAAAAACATAAACTAAAGATAGCTCACAAGACATGATACTAAACATACCCATTTTGTTAGTACTAAACAAAGGAGGATCTATTACATCGACCTCTAGGTGTAAGGAATGATAATAGTTATGAGCATGGCATGGCATTAGGCTATGTTGATACCAAAATGAGGGAGGATGTTATCAAATCAATATGGGATTGGTGCATGTAATATCAATTGCTAAACATGTGAGATTAGTTATGTTAAACTTGAGTGAATGAAATGCAATGTTAATACTAAGATCCAGAATGTTAATACTAGAGTGAATGAAATTGAATGCATTAAAAGTACTAAAATGTTTGTAGTGAAGTAAATTATGCAAATTATGCAATTATAGAATTGGAATGATGATATTATGTGAATGTCATGAGAGAATAACACTCCACTCTATTGATGATAGTAAGAGAACATAATTATAAATACTAACTAGAATGAATGGCATGGCATGTAACAATAATACCAGAGGTTAAGGTCAATAACAGATTATATTAGTATTAAAATGATTTATAACTTTGTATACAAAACATTAATAGAATTATTCATACTATTTGAAAATAGGATAAAAATTCAATATAAAATATTTTGCATATTAGAGAAGAAAGTGTGATTTTTCAAACTTATGGTAAAAGTTTGGATACGGAGGAGAACAACATTCTTCCCAATCTTCATAGCCAAATTTAATTGAAAAACTTATAATTTTATTTATTTATTCAAAATATATTATAGAGATAGTAAAGAAAAATAAAACTTTTATAATAGATTAGTAAATTGTTAACTTTTCAATAAAATTTAAAATGTAATAATTTTTTTTAAAATTGTAATAAACAAAATATCAATACAAAGTGTAATAAAAATATAAAATATAATAATTATTTTTTTAAATTGTAATAAATAAAATATCATTCCTTAGATACAAAGTGTAATAATTTTTTTTAATTATGATATATATAATAATATTTCTTATTGATGAAGATAAATAATTTTTAGTGGAAAATAAAAAATTTAGCATATCAAATTTTTACCTTAGTTTTAATAAATACATATTTTCAATGAACATGCAAAATATAAATTCTTATAATTTATAACATTAAATTATATTCATAATTTTGATGTTTCATTTTTTATATATATATTTTTAAATATCTTAAAACATTTTAATATAGATATTTATTTGTTTTATTGAGTAATTTAATGTTTTAAACTTTAATAAAATATTTTAATTTAAATATTTATTTGTTTTATTGATTAATTTAATGTTTTAAATTTTTATAAATATATTTATAATGTTGATATTTCAATTTTTTATATATATTTTTAATAATACTCTAAAACATTTTTAATATAAATATTTCTTTATTTTATTAATTAAAACTTAAATGTTTTCAATTTTTGTATTATGAAAATAAAATAATATAGCATTATATGTACTTGATTTTTACAAAATAAAAATAAACATAATATATCCTCTAATAAAAATAAAAATAAGGGCATTTTGACCTCTTTTTTATTATCTTCTTTATTATTTTCCTTTATACAAGAATTTTGATAAGAGTCGCTCTTAATCAGAAAATCGTCAATAACATAGTCACTATATTTTTTTATGACTGCTCACGGTTCAAAAGACAAACAGTGAACGACATCAAATTCCATTTGCAGCAAATTTAATATTGTGAACGACACACGTTGACACACTCCACCATGTGGAGGGAGCACGTTGCAGCGAGGCGGGAAACGAGATAGCTCGCGTTCTCCTTTCTTCCCGTTGCTACAAATAGGGCTGGACACTACTAACCTAACCAAGCAATTCCATGAGACCTACGTGATTTCGCTCTAATTCCCAGTTGAATCTGTTTTCGTCTGAGATTTGAATAATATTATTATTGTGGGAGTTGGTGTCATAGCCAGTCTGCTTACTTCTGTTTGTTTAAGTTTAAGCTCATTCAGACAGACAGACTAGCAAACTAGTGGCATTATGTTGAAGTTCAGGAGGAGCAGCGGCACCGTCATGAGAGATGGGAGCTTTTACAGTGCAAAGCGTGGAGATTGGTACAAGAAACATGGTGATGATGACGACGACGACGACCCTGATTAGGCCCCAGCTGCTTCTGATCTTCCTCTACACCCTCCACCTCATCATCAGCCACAGGATCATAATGGCTTTGCTGATTCCCCTTCTCTAAGTTTTCAATGGCCTCACCCCTACTCTGTCGTAACCTGTGTCTAGATGTAATCTAATGAAAGCACTTTGTAGTCGTAATCTATTGGTTTAGAATTGACATCATAGGGTATCACCAAGCATGAGATGTAAAGGCAGCTTAGCTTTAATATGTTTTTTTTCTCATATCATACACCTGTCTTTTTATATTCTTATTTCTTTGTATTGATACACATGCTGTTTCAAATTTTTTTCTATGATCACATCAAAATTTTTTCCTATGATCACACATAAAATTAGCACAGTCGCAAAGTGGCTGGTGAATGTCAAAAGTTATCTGGACTGACAGCATTTTGGTGAATTGAAACACACGGACAGCTATGGTGGTACAGTTATTTCTTAATATGATTAGGTAAATGTTGAAAAGTAAATAAGTTAACTGATGCATTCAAAAATACAAGGAAGTTATGAAGAGTAAATCACATTCATTGATTTGGGAGGACGACTAAGAATATTCCAGCATTTTCAATTGTTAGCCATCAAATTAGAATTTTAGATTAAAAAGTGATTAAAAAAGTGATTAAGTGTACTCATCTCCAATAGGTAATAAGCCTTTCAGCCTAAATATTTATGCTATTGTGATATTTTAAATAGAAAAAAAACCCTTATCATATCAAATATTTATCTTAATTTCAAATTTTATTTTATCATATCAAATATTTATCTTAATTTCAAACAAAAAAATTTATATAATTTATGGGATCAAATTGTGTTGATAGTTTTAGTAGTTGAGACACTTTATTCACATAATTTTTTTTATATAATTTATGGGATCAAATTGTGTTGATAGTTTTTTTTCTTAGTTTTAGTAGGAGAGACTTTATTCCCATAAAAAGTTTTTTCAACAGTTTTCCACTATTACTGAGAAAATCATAAACCATGGTAAATGAGAGAAAGTATCGGATTACTAAAATATTCCTTCAAAAGAAAACTATGACCTCCAAACTTCAGAGCCCCGCTGCCCTAGTGAGTCCTCATAAATCCAGAGGCAAACAGTAAACGACATGTACTACATTTGCAACAAATATTCAGTTGTTCTGTTCACAAAGTTGATACACTCCACCATATGTTGATACACTCCACTAGGACACATGTTGATACACTCCACCATATGTTGATACACTCCACCAGGACACGTGTTGATACACTCCACCATATGGAGGGAGCACGTCGGAGCGAGGTGAGAAACAAGACAACTCGCGTGCTGCTTTCGACCAGTTGCTACAAATAAGGGTGGAGACTAATAACCTAATCAAGCGATTCCGTGAGCCCCAGGATCTCGCTCTAGTTCCCAGTTGACTCTTTTTGATCTGAGATTTGAATGATATTAATATTGTAAAAACTGGTGGCATATCCAGTCTGCTTACTTTTATTTGTTTAAGCTAAAGCTAATTCAGACAGATAGGATAGCAAGCACTAATATGTAGAAGTTTAGGAGGAACAGCAGTATCTCCATGAGAGATGGGAGCTTCTGCAGTACAAAACGTGGAGATTGGTACAAGAATGGCAATGACTGACGATCCTGATTGCGCTCCAGCTGCTTCTGATCTTCCTCTACAACCTCCACATCATCATCATTCAGCCACTACTCATGCACAGGATCATAATAGCTTTGCTGATATCCCCTTCCCCACGTTTTCAGTGGCCTCAACCTTACTCTGCTCACAGTCGTCACAAGTGTCTACAACATGTAAAAGATTTGGGGTTAAGTGAGCGAATAAAGATTTAGATTTGGGGTTCCACGTTTTCAGTGGCCTCAACCTTACTCTTCTCACAGTCGTAACAAGTGTCTACAACATGTAAAAGTAAAATATTCGGAGTTCAGTGAGCGAATAAAGATTTAGATTTGGGGTTTAGTGACAATAGTGTTGAACGGACTAATTTCTCCCTCATTTACTTGCTCTACTAAGTAGATAGATAGCAATCATAAATGCACATATTAGATGGGTGAAGTTGCATTTATTAAGTAGGTGAAGGATAGGTCCCATGGGATAGCACAACACACTCTTCAAGTTTGAGGAGAAGTCACGAGTTCGAAATCTGTGTCCCTTGGAAAAAAAAAAAAAGTAGGTGAAGGATTGAGANTATTTGGAATTTAGTTTTGATGTATGAATGTGAAGAAGAGCTCAAGAGCTCCATTGTTGTGTGTGTGCATACTTTGTTTTTTCAATGCTTCTTTCTGCTTGAACTTGAACATGGTATCAGAGCAGAAGTAAGACTCTTCGAAGATTGGAGAGCAATTTGCAAGCTATTACAGAGAAATTTGAAGCTTGATCAACCCATAACATGAGGAGAAGCGTTTCAAGGCAATCTGGTGCAAAAATCAGAAGAAAAACTCTTCAAAAAATTTGGGGTTTTTAAGGCGGTATCCCCCTGCTTTAGTACCATCCATGACCAAACATGTTCGGTCACTCTTAGCTAGTTCAAAAGGAGCGACTAGGTCGTTTCGATCACACTTAGCTAGTTCAGAAGGAGCTACCAAGGCCTTTTGGTCGCCCCTAGGAGGGGCCCAAACCTCCAAGGGATGTTAGACTCAAACCCTTGAGTGATAAGGGAAAATTTGACAGGGAACCCATCTAGTATTTTCCAAGAAGTGATAGGGAATTTACCAGAAATTTAATGGACAAGGAAGGGTTAATGCACATACCATGAGGGGGAACTGAGCCTCTTCGTTCCTCGTCAAAAAGTTGTGCATTAACAAAGAGGCTCGGTTCCCCAACTTTGTGAGCACTGCGAAAATTGTGCTTGATGTTTGTTGACCTCTGGCGGATGCATATTCCCTTCACTAATAGAATGACTAGGCACAAGGGTTTCTCGAGACTTTTGTGGTGGCTCGAGTCATTTCCTTTAGGGTAATCCAACCTCTTCTTGGCCGAATGGGAACTCGAATTTACAGAGCGAATTTTGAACATAAGTGACAATGCCACATGCCCATATTGATGACACCTCCTGTGAAAGGAACCCCTTCATAGCCCAATAGCTGCATGTATAATAAATTCCCCACAACTAAATCCAAATATTTTTCTAGCCCCTTCCTTACATTTAGCATAACCAAAATTCTGGAATGTCATATCTGCATCAAGAAAAGACCCAATGTGTTACCAATCGTCTTAAAACATGCCAAACACCAAAATTCCACTACCCAAGAGCCGCACCCAAATAAGGAGAACATTCATTCTTTATCTTCTCGCATTGAACATTGGAGTCCACTTCTTGAAGAGAATAGGGGAAGAGTCAATGCTCCAAGAGATCTTCAACACCCAGTCGACATCTTTGATTTTCCAAAACTTGAAAAAGAACCACCCCCTCAACAACACCTGAGTAATGGGAGTATACCCTAGGGTTTTACACCATTGATCTTCAACCCACTACTTCAATGTCTTGAATCCAAATCGCCACCCACTTAATCAACCTACAATTGTCATGTGGGCCATAACCACAACTTGAGTCATGGAGAATTCTTCTCCCAATACCAATTTGGCTGGCTTCTCTTGGTCTTTAATGAGCTTGGTTTTTCCTGGACATGGCATGAATGGACCAAATTGTTTAGAAGGACCCAACAACCGTTTTGGAGAGCCCCCTTTATCTTTTAATTTTGGGGAAGTGGAATGGCCTGAGTAGACGTCTTTATATTTATGGGAGTCGGGATGTACCAAAAGGGAATCAATGAAACTTAGCGAAGATTGAAATCCAGAGGAAAAGGAGGGAAGAGGGGATGATTCTCAGGGGGGATTAAGGGAAGGGCAGATAGTAGTAGAGTATTCAAGCCAAATTCCTTTGAAATCCATGGGATCGTGTCACCCGAAGGGGCACTGTGAGGTGATTCTTCCAGAAACCCTAGATCTGACACTTTATAATCATAGTTAAGTCATGCATCATGTGAAAGGGGAAAATTCGGCCAAAAAAAGAGAGAGGAAACCTTGGAAGTACGTAAAAAGGAAGAATCACAAGAAATATTGGCTACAAGAGTCAAATCAAGGATCCGAGGGCCCGAACTCACCCTCGACTTCAAAATATTCTTTATTACTGCTCACAGTTCAAAAGGCAAATAGTGAACGACGTGTTCTTCTCCATTTGCAGCAAATGTTCAGTTCTTCTTTTGTCCACAAATATTGTGAACGACACACGTTGACACACTCCACCATGTGGAGGGAGCACGTTGCAGCGAGGCGGGAAACGAGATAGCTCGCGTTCTCCTTTCTTCCCGCTGCTACAAATAGGGCTGGACACTACTAACCTAACCAAGCAATTCCATGAGACCTACGTGATTTCGCTCTAATACCCAGTTGAATCTGTTTTCGTCTGATATTTGAATAATATTATTATTGTAGGAACTTTTGTCATAGCCAGTCTGCTTACTTCTGTTGATTTAAGCTTAAGCTCATTCAGACTAGAAAGCACTACTATGTTGAAGTTCAGGAAGAGCAGAGGCACCGTCATGAGAGATGGGAGCTTTTACAATACAAAGCGTGGAGATTGGTACAAAAAACATGGTGATGACGACGACGACGACCCTGATTACGCCCCAGCTGCTTCTGATATTCCTATACACTCTCCACCTCATCATCATTCGGCCACAACTCAGGCACGGGATCATAATGGCTTTGCAGATTCCTCTTCCCCAAGTTTTCAGTGGGCTCACCCCTACTCTGCCCACAGTCGTAACTAATGTCTACAACATGTAAAAGATTTAGGGTTCAGTGACCAAATAGTTATCTAAACAAAGCGCTTTGTAGTCGTAATCTATTGGTTTAGTAGTCATAGGGTATCACCAACCATGAACCATGATATGTACCTGCAGCTTGGCTTTAATATGCATTTTTCTCATGTTATATACCTGTCTTTTTATATTCTTATTTTTTTGTATTGATACACATGTTGCTTCAAATTTTATCAGTAATTTTGATTTTATATTTTGGATAGTCCAATAAAACCAGTACTTTGAGAAGGAGCGGAATTGTCTGATCAGTTTTTTGTGTATTATATTTCGGATACGCCAATCATGTCAATACTTTGAATAGTGATGGAACGCTAATCTGTTCCGCTGCTTTTTGCGGGTTTCGGCTCTGCTGTAAATGACTAACTGCATTCCCTTTGTTGATAAACTATTAAATGTTTATTTGTGTTGCGTTTCCTACCATTATCTACTTAATGATATTGGTATTTCTGTCTTCTATAAAGTACAGCAGTCTGCTGAATACTTAATCCATTTCTGAATGCTTGCTTGGTTTGTTTATTATCTGCCGGCTAGGCTAGGCTGCTACCATCCATTTTGGAACAAATCCATTTTACTTTTCAGAGTCTCAGCGATAACAGTGGATGAAACTCTTGCCAATGTTGGATTAAGCACTGAAAATCTCAGAAGAATGATTATGGTAGCACTCAAAGTGGCTTATCATTTTTTTAATGAATTATGACATTTAAAGATGAAGAGCAAGATCTTGTGGATTGCCGGGTATGTGTGGCTTCATTGCTCATAGCGTTTGCCTCGTTTGCCTTTACTGCTCGCCAGATTGCACCTTCAAAGGACATATGGGCTATCGTTATACTCTTAAAATTAAAATTTATTGACTCTATGAACACTAGGGTTATACTCTCTTAATATGGTTGAATTCAAAATTAAAATTTATTGATTTGATTAATATTATGGTTATACTCTTAATATGGTTGGATTTTTGAGTGTCTCCTCCTCACTAAACACACCAGAAGAGTATTGAACTACGGTCTTCAAACAAAGGAAACTCATACATTAACCAATTAAGATAAGAGAACTTAACAATTTAACAACTTTTTATATTAGAAAGAACATTTCTTCTCACATTCAACTTCACAAGATCCACCCTCTCAATCAATACATTTGGATAGAAATTTGAGACACCAATGCTAAGAAGATGTATATAGCAATTTGTTATTTTGCACCTATTAATTCTACTTTTTATAATAAAAACAATCTATATAGCAATTGTCCCTATAATAATTTAGAACAAGATATTTATAGTTTGAAAAATGAAGGTAATATCCTCCTTAAGGAGACTTTAATGCTGGAACTGCAACTAACCAAGCTACTCTTTTAAGAAATGATTCCAACCATAATCCTTTATAGCTAGATGAGGACCTTGTTTTATCTAATAGCTACAAAAGAATCTCTGAAGACCTAATTGAGAATTTGTTTGGTACTGAGTGGGTGAAGCTCTACAGCTCTTAAGACCTAATAATTTGCAATGGAGTAATGAAGTGGTCAAACCCCAACCAGATGACTTGTAGTCATGGGCTAGGTAGTAGTGTCGTAGATTATGTGATATCTATATCCCCGTTTCCAACCAAATAATAACTTTTGACCTTTTAAATGACTATGAACTCGACTCTAATCATAGACCTTTAACCCTAACTATAAACTTAAAAGGATTTAAATAGTGAATTGCATCTCCTAACTTAAAAGGAAAACATTGAAGACCTCTATCATAATTTTACAACTACCCTTTCCACTTCTATTAACAAGTTCTCTTTCGAGGTGTCCTGTAAAAAGAATAATAGAACGACCAATCCTTGGTAAGATAAATAATGTAAAATTTCTAGCAAAGCAATTATGGATGTTTCTAATGAGTCCTTAAAACTAGATAAGATCAATATGTACAAATCCCTAATTAAAAGGAAAAGAAGGTACTATATCAATAAAAGACAAGAGAAACTTTCAAAACTATCTAAGTTGGATCCTAAGAAGTTATGGAGGAAAATTCTAAACCACAATACTAAAGAAATCATAGGATTCGCTTAAGGGACTGGAATTCCTACCTTTAAATTCTTTAAGAGTTCCCTAATGTCATGGACACCATTCTTAATGTCCCTAGAGGATGATTTTTTTTCTTTGGATGATATAGAGTTCAGGGTAAACCCTGGACGGAAAGCCTCATTGTTCCTATTTTTAAAAATGGGGATAGAAATATTCCCTCTAATTATAGGAAAATTATGATTAGCCCGATTTTATCCAAGATTTATGGAATTATTTTGGAAAACAAGATTATCCTTTGAATAGAAAGTCACGGTAAAAGAGCTAAAGGTCACGCCTAGTTTAAGAGATATCATTCAAATGTGGACCATATTTTTGTTGATTTTTTAATGATTAGATCAAGCACATTTATTTTATTTCAATTTAGCATGAACTTGAACCATAAACAATGCAACAATACAATATACAATAGTTGTAGTAACCAAGATCACCAGAAGTTATCCTGGCCATGCACAAGACACAAGAAGTTATCCTAGGAAAACCCTTCTCAAACAAAGGAAAAACCCAACAATCCTTTGCTATAGACTCAAGAGAAGATCACCCTTTCACCAAAAACCATAGCGCACACAAGAGGGTGCTCTATGAACTAGAAAGCTAGCACCTAAGAGAAGTGCGCACCAAATTTCAGATCTCCACAATGTGTGTTGTGAGAATGAGATATGATCCACAATGGGGATGTATATCTCTTATAAAGACATGACCTAACTCATCAATAGATGTGTCTATTGGCACAATAGGGATGACTTATACAACTGAATAATATAATTAATCTTTTACACAATATTAATTATCTTTACATAGTAGGGCCGACTTGTACCCTTCACAATACAAATTAGGGTTTCACAATAGTCTTACTCTTTGAAAATATAGCAAGGGATCTCACAAACATCCTCTAGTGCTCTGCTACTAGGGACAAGTCCACATGTGCTCAACCACAGGGACGTCACTCTCAACAGATCAACTCAACTAAATCCATAGGAGTACGAACTCGAGAGCCATCTCAAGTTGATCCAAATTTTATGAGAAGAATGGAAATGAATACAGATTATTATTATTCTTAAAACAGAGACACAAGAATAACAAAGATACAATAAAATTAGTTTCTATTCAATAAGAAAATGTGCTTAAACTGTAAAATGCAGCGGAAAACAAGCTTGCTAGAATGGTGGTGGTTTATCTCTGAGAATAGATGTGACGGTTGCACTCATTCGCAAGAAGATAGTTACAATGAGGCTCTCTGAGACTTTTTACAATAAACAAGAATGCCAAAACCCTAGACATCCAAAAAATAATCCTATGAGATGATGCGCCAAAAGTCATGTGGGCCCCGTTGGAGTAAGCTAGTACATCAACTTCCCGGGGTCGTAACTTTTGTATATGATTTCCATTTTAGGTGCATGATAGCCCATTAGAAATATTTATCTGAGGACTACACATGTTGACTTTTTTCCTAGTTTGAGTGTGGCGAGCCCTAAAAACGTTGTTTAGGGCCTCAAAATGACCCTGGAAGTCACGAACCCGAAAACTAGGAAAAATTTGCCAAATTGGAAAACTACCAAAATGAGCCAGTTGGAATAGGTGGAAGGACATTGACATCCATATGGATCAATCCTCCCCCCTTAGGAAGAAATGGTCTCCATTGCGTTGAGTGCCCCCATTAGATGAAGAAATTTATGTTGAATTTGGCCCCAGGTGAGCCACTTGCCTTGGTGCAGGAGTTGTCCTGCTTTGACAACTCGATAAAGATGAATCCTTTGCTGGCGAGTGCCCTTGACTTGTGTGTCCACAATATGATCACTGGATTCATGTTGCATGTGGTCAGGGTTGGGCTCTGTTGGTGTCAACTGTTCTGCTATCTCTGAGGTGTCCAATAATGGTGGGAAGTATGGTCAAAGGAGATCCACATTGAACACTGGGTGTCGGCCAAGGAAAGGGGGAATGTTGAGCTCGAAAGAATTGTCACCCATAGCCTTGGTGATGGTGTAAGGTCCGTAACAAAGTGGACGAAGATTTTGATGGGGCCTTGTAAGGTGTTCTTTTTGCAAGTGTAACCACACTTTGTCACCCACTTGAAACTTATGTGGCACCTGGTGTTGATCATGGCGCTGCTTGTACTTGGCATTGGACTTCTGTAAAATATCTTGAACCTGTTGGTGGATGTGCTGGATCTTCTCAATGAGCCGAGAGGATTTTTCAGCTTCAGTTGGAGCAGGTGATGAATTAGACGGGGTGGCTAAAAGAGGTAGTGCAACATCCATGGGACCCAATGGTTGGAATCCCAACCTGACCTGAAAGGGGTTGTGGTTGGTTGAGCTATGTAAGGATATGTTGTAGCTATGTTGAACATAGGGAAGACTCTCATCACATGTGCAGGGGTGCTTGGAATTGTACATGTGCATGATATGCATGATCATTTGATTGATGACCTTAGTTTGGCCATTTGTCTGGGGGTGGAAGGCAATGGACTTGGTGAGCTTGGTGTCCAACAATGACCAGAGGCTCAACCATAATGTGTTGAAGAAATGACTATCCCGATCTGAGATAATGGTTTGTGGGATTCCAAAATGTACCCAAACTCGTTCAAAGAAGATCTTGGCAGTAGCCTCTGTTGTGATGCTCTTCTCGTAGGTGGCCAAGATCGCCATCTTAGAAAAGTGATAAACAACCAAAAAGACACAGTCATTTCCCCTCTTGGTGGAAGGAAGGCTCGACATGTAGTCCATTGATATGGATTCCCATGGATGCTCAGTAGTAGGCAGGGGGGTGTACAGGCCTTGTTTCTTAGTGGTCGGTTTAGAAATAGCGCAAGTCGTGTAAGACCTCATACACTTGTTGACATCCTGTCGAAGTTTCGGACAGTAGAAATGTTTCTTCATCGCTACCACTGTCTTTTAAACACCGAAGTGTCCTACCAACTGACTGTTGTGGGCTTCCCAAATAAGCTTTGCTCGTTCGCTTGATGGAACGTAGAGATGGCCCAGTCAGCACAATAGCTCGTCGTAAAGATGGAAATTAGAGACAACTGAGTTTGTGCCCAACATTTGGTATGTGGTGGCGAAGTCAGGGTCTGTCTCATAGAGGTTGGGCCATCCGAAGGTCTCATGTTCGTAAGAGTCTAGCACCGTGGTGAGTGCCGCAACTGGAGGTTGGATTAGGAAATCATCGAATCAGTTGGTACTACATGTTTTATACTTGATGTTGAGGTGGAACTGTTGCAAGTATATGGACCACTTATGATGGTGGTAATTCTGCAAATTTCATTATGTCTGCATTAACTGCAGTGGCTTATGATCTGTGTCGATGACAGTCTCCTTCTCGAGAATGTAATGTCTCCACTGGCGACAGGCTTTCACAATGGAGTACATTTCTTTGTTGTAAGTAGGGTACTTACAGACAACATATGATAGTGTTTCACTATGATAGGCCATGGGGTGGCCGTGCTGAGTGAGGACTACGCCCAGATCATAGTCTGAATCATTTGTCTCAATCTCAAAGGGTTGATGTAGGTCTGGTAATGAAAGTATTGGGGTTGATCATAAGTGTTGCTTTAAATAATCGAGCTCTTTATGTTGGGATAGGCCCCACACAAACTTTTCCTTACCACCACCTTTGGTTACTTGGATGAGGGCCCATGCAATATGGGAGAATCCCAACATGAACCTGGGATAGAAATTAGCAAGGCCTAAGAAGCATTGAAGCGCAGTGAGTGTGGTTGGGGTTGGCTAGTCACGGATGGCCTGGATCTTGGTTGGATCCACATGCACACCATGTTGATCCATGATGTATCATAGGTATTGGACCCTGTCCATGCCAGAGGAGCAGTTTTCCAAGTTGGCATATAACTTGAGTTGGCGCAGTGTGTGCAGAACCTGTTGAATATGCTACAAGTGTTCCACCCAAGTCTTGTTGTAGATGAGGATGTCATATAGATACACCACTATAAAAGTATTGGTGAAAGGTCATAGGATATCGTCCATCATACTCATGAAAGTTGTTGGAGCATTTGTCAAACCAAAGGGCATGACCAGCCATTCAAAAAGACATTATTTTGACTTGAAGGCGGTCTTCCATACATTTGTTTGTTCTATGGGTACCTGGTGGTAGCCAGAATTTAGATCAATCTTACTGAAGTATTTGGCCCCCTTGAATTGATCAAGGAGATTTTCGATTCTGGGAATCGGGTACCGGTTCCTGACTGTGATTTTATTTAGGACCCGGTAATCAAGGCAGAGTTGTGAGGTACCATCTTTCTTCTGCACCAGCATGATTGGGCTCTGAAAGGACGTTGAGTTGGGATGGATGTGCCCCTTATGGAGTAGTTCTTGGATCTGCCTCTTGATCTCCCCATTCTCTAACAAAGAGCGACAATATATTGGGCCATTGGGCAGTGGTGTGTCGGGGGTTAGATCGATGAGATGATTGACCTGACAGTGCAGAGGTACCCTGGTAGGTGGGGAGAAGATATCTTTGTATTCTTCCACAACCTTGTCCACTTTCTTCTGTTGTGTGGAGAGATCAACTATGGAGGCCCTGAATGTGGTTGCAATATTTCACTCACTCTGAGAGAGAATCACGAAGAAGACAAACTTCCCGGTCTGAGAGATGACCTTCCTGCATTGCTTGGTATAGATCAAGGAAATAACAGTAGGTGGGATTTCCTCGAGTATCCTCTATAGTTTCATGTTCAAAGTAATAATAAAATTGTGAGGCCTAGACTCATATACAACATGACATTTCCATAAATAAGGTTGGCCCAAAATATAATTACAAACTTTGAGAGGTGAAACATCACACAATAACTCATCTTTGAAGAGCTTGATGTCGTATGATAGGAAACACTATTGGATGACACGGAGATCGCTTCCTTGGTGGAGCCATCCAATGGTGTAGGGTTGCAGGTGCGGCATTGTCGGTGGGGCTAGCCACTTGATGACCTTTTCTGAGATGAGGTTCTTCTGGCTACCACTATCAACAATAAAGTGCATCGGGGTGCCTCTTACCCACATCTATGAATAAAAGAGGTTCTCACCTTCTTCTGGCTTGTCTGGCTCACTAGGTTGGACCTTGGCGGTAGCAACAGTGGCACTGAGTTCCGCGTCAATGATTTCTCTTCCCCTTTCTGGTTATGACTCAGGTCAGAACCCACATATGATTCAGAGGCTTTCACCTTAGCCACTAGCGATTGCTTGGAGTGGCAATTGACAATGTTATGCTAGGGGATCTTATGGAAATCACACCATTTCCCGATGTATTTCTTTGTCTTTTCGGTGTCTTTCTCTTCTTGCGGCCTATACTGGTTGTTCTGAGGTTGTGTATCTTTGCTCTATCCTTTGTTCTATGGGTTGTGGCTTCCCTTTACTTGCTTCTAATGTGAGTGGTTCCTAGGCCCAAATTTCCGCGTCTTTTGTTTAAGTTTTTCCTCGATTTTGATGTCATATCGATAGGATGCACCCAAGGAAGAGATGTCCAAGAAATCCATTTCAGCCTGGATGTATATATGCATACCACCGCAATACTTGAGCACCAGATATCGCTCAGAATATTTGATACCCAATTTGTTGTGCAAGGTGTGGAAGATATTTGTGAACTCTGGCACTACTTGGTTTCTTTCCTGTCCTAGTGTGGTCCATTTTGTATACAGGTCATCATAACGTCCAACAGGGTATTATTTTTCCCTGATAGCGTCCTTGAAGGACCCCCAGGTGAATGCAACTATAAATAATGAGGGTTCATTTGTTTCCTTTTGATCACATAAAGTATCCCACCAATCTTTAACATGGGGAACGACTTTGAGGAGCGCAAACGTAATCTTTTCTATGTTCGAAAAGTTATGGATAAAAAAACACCCTTCTAGCAGATTTAACCATTTGTCTATAGCATCTGCGCCTATCTAACCTTCGAATATGGGAATATCAAAGTTTATTTGTACCTTGAAGGGGGCGACACCTCCGTTCGAGGAATATGCGTCGCTTGTTAGTAATCATCGAATGATTTGCGCAAAACTATCCATCATTTCATTCCTTTGTTGCGTGAGAGATTCCTCAAGAAACACTTTCAAAGGATCACCTGTCCCATTGTATTTATTTTCTCCCACCATGAGAGACCACTTGGGCATGCGAGATATTTTTTCCTCAAGAGAAACAATATTGAGACCCAATTAGTTGTACCCTGACCTCGTCGGGGACATGCATTAAGAACGACAAGAAGCAAACCACTATGATACCACTTATCCATATTTTATGACCAAAATGAAAATGAATACAAATTATTATTATTCTTAACACAAAGAAACAAGAATAACAAAGATACAGTAAAATCGGTTTCTATTAAAAAAGAAAATGTGCTGAAACTGTAAAATGCAGTGGAAAACAAGCTTGCTAGAATGGTGGTGGATTATCTCTAAGAAGAGATGTGACGGTTGTGCTCATTCACAAGAAGATGGTTACAATGAGGATCTCCCATGATTTTTACAATAAAAAGGAATTCCAAAACCCTAGACATCCAAAAATCTAATCCTAGGAGATGAAGCGCCAAAAGTCATGTGGGACCCGTTGGGGTAAGCTAGTACATCAACTTCCCGAGGTTGTAACTTTTGCATACGATCTTCGGTTTAGGAACACAATAGCTCGTTGGAAAGTTCTATCTGAGGAATACACATGTTGTTGCCATAATCTAACTTTATTTCTAGTCTAACTATGATGATCCCTAAAAATGTTGTTTAGGGCCTCAAAATGGCCACGAAAGTAAGGAACCCAAAAACTAGGAAAAACTGCCAAAATGGGCCACTTGGAATAGGTGGGAGGCCACCGACATCTATATGGATCACAATTCGACTCAACTAATTCCATAGGAGTCCGACAGGATTCCATATCAAGTCATCTCAACTCAGTCTAGATGTTATCCACATTTT